>JAAAKG020151435.1:0-58802 GCA_010014905.2 Druon quercuslanigerum
CAAAAAAAACTGAACAACGAAGCAAACAAAATGTTCAAATTTTCAAGAGAAAATATGAATTTTCGACCAAGAAAATTAATGTTCTATCAAAAAGACGAATTTCCAGCTTATCCAACATATGGGAAGTTCAAATTTTTTTGATATTTATATTTTCAACCTAAAAATAACTTAATAATAATATATATTCGTAATTGGAGGGTTTTATTAAATTAAAAATATAGTTTGAGCCTAATTCAATTTTTAACCCTTTTAATTTGAAATTATTTTATTAAGAACAAGGACAATTATTTAATATTTAGCAATATTTGACTGTTAATTTAAGAGGAGTAAATTGAAGCCAAATATTAAAAAGTATACTTAATTTGTAAGTGAAATTGTTGAATTTTTATGTATAAATAATAATTAAAAACTTATTTGTAGAAACAATTCGATCAATTTTAAGAGATATTTAGAACTTTTGAATAGATTCAAAAGTAATTTAAATTAAATGTGTGAATATTATTTCAGAACTTCTAAACATATTTTAAAATAAATAGAAATGTTCCTAAAACTGTTAAAAAATCCTCAAAATTAAAAACAAATCCCTAAAATCTTCTAGGGTCTTTTTTTTTAACATTTTTGGAAATTGTTTAAAATCTTTTTAAATATTCTGTTAAAATCATTTTCAATTTTCCTATGAACTTGAAAACAATGTTTTTATTCGTTTGGAGTCTTTCACAATTGTTAAAAAGCTTTTAAATTTTTTGTTTGAAATTTGGAAAAATTTACATTTTGCTTTAAATTAGGCTAAATATCTCTTAAAATTACTCTATTTTTTTTCTACAAATAATGAGTGTTCAATTGTTATTTATAAATCCAAATTTTAGGCAAAATGTTCTTTTTAATTTGCAGGATTTTCTAAAAGTTCCAGGACAAATTCAATTAATTTTAAAAGTTGTTTAGAAGTTCTGAAAAAATCTAAAAAATCATTTAAAACTTTAAATAACTTCTAGATTTCTCAAGATTTTAAAATAAAAATTTTCAAGGATGCTTAAACTATTTGAAATAAAAATAATTTAGCTTCTAATTTAAGAACATCCAAGTTGAAAAATCTAAGTTAAAATTTTTTTAAATGTTTCTGGTCTAGAATAACATAATAATGTAATTTTGCAATTTTTTAAAGTTTATTAATTGATTCTTTAGTTTAGAGTATTGAAAATGTACTAGTGGATTTATATTTTTGGAACTTAATCTAAGTCTTTGAACTCTATAATTTATGAATGTTAAAAATTCTGAATTTTGCAGTTCAAAATCATTAAACTTAAAATTATTTAGTTAAAAAGTGTTAGTACTAAAATAAGTTTTTAGACCCCCCCCCCCCTGAAAGTGGTAACGTAGATTTTGGAAATTACCGCCTGGCCATTTTTTGAAAGGCTACACACTGCTCTTAGTATCGTTTGTGATCAAAAATTTCCTCTTCAATGTGTGTCAATTTGGTTTTGCAGAGACGAAATCGTCGGGAAATAATGCCGCTCAGGAGGCGCAACAGTCTCAATGGGTAAATGTTCAGGAGAGCAAAGTTGCCACCGAGTCAGTTTTGAAATCCGCAGCTTTGGTGAAGACTCAGACAAAGTCTCAACAGCAGAACCTCTCGACAGTACTTATCTTTACTTTGCAGTCTTTTAAAATGCAGAATCTATAAAAACGTCTCTTAATTGGCTGCCCTCGAGTTCCGTCCGACAGTCAGAAAAACACTTAAATTTCGTACGGATCGGTCCCGATATCCAAAAATTTTGTGTACAGAATTGGGAAAAGGTGATAAAGAAAGTCTAATTATTCAAGATGTTACTCTCATTCGAATGAACGCTAGGAATTGGGGATAGTAGCCCTTCCCCCGAAAGTAATGAAGCCCTCTATAATTAATTTTTTTCTCTTTATTTTGAATCAATTTTTTTCCCTAGATGTATTTAATTGAATTTTCTGATTATAGTTTGTTGAAACTTACATGACATAGTAATATAATTATTTTTTTTGGCAAAAACAATTTTAACAGGAAATGTAAAGAATTCCAGAAAATAAAAGCAAGAATCTAACGAACAAATTTGGACAACCATTATAAAATTCTCATATTGCTATTGAAAAAAAGATGCCATTAAAAAAAATGAAAGAAGAATTCTCAGTTAACAAAATACATGAATTTGACAAAAAAAAAAAAATGTTTAATTTTCAGCACGACATTGGAATTTCAGTGAAAAATGTAATCTTCTTTCAAGTTGTTAATTTTTTAAATAAATAATTTAATTTTTAAGTAAAAAATCTGAATGTTTAACTTAAAAATAAAGTTTTTAGCCAAAAATGCAATTGTTACATTTTCAGTTAAAAAATAAATTTGCATCATAAAAATTTCTCTACTTAAATTTAAGAAGAAAGACAAGTTTTTAATAAAATAGTTGAATTCATAGCAAAAAATATGAATTTAAAAAAAGTGAGATTAATTTTCTATTAAAAAATACGAATTTTCCGCCAAGTAATTCAATTTTGAACAAAAAATGAAATAGTATTTTTAACAAGATAAATCATTTTTTAATTAAATAGTTGAATTTCTAACTAAAAAGGACATTTTTCCACTAAGTAATTGAATTTTGAAGTAAAAAAATCAATTTTTGACAAAAAGTAAAATAGTTCAATTTTCAGTTTAAAAAGTTAATTTCTTACCAATTTGATAAATTTTTAACTAAAAAAATTAATTTTCAACTGCAGTAGTTGAATTTTCAACTAAAAACATGAATTTTTAAATAAGAATATTAATTTCTACGAAAAGAATTATAAATAAAAAACAAATGAGTTTTTAAGTAAAAAGGATAAGGTTTTAACTTAAAAATAAATCTTCAACAACTAAATATTTTCTTCCACTTAAATCGAACAAAAAAGATACATTTTTAACCAAAACTGGCATGCGTAGCGGAAAAGATGAATTTTCAAAAAAGGAGATTAATTTTCTACTAAAAAAGAGGAATTATCTACAAAATACATTGATTGTCAACAAGAAACTTAATTATTAACAAAATTGTTGAACTTTTAAGTATAAAAAGGCGAATTTGCAACCAAATTTATGAATTTTACATTTAAAAAAGTTGAATTTTCCGACCGTCACTATATATTTTCAACAAAAAAAGTGAATTTTATAGTAAAATTTTAAAAAATCGACCTTTTTAATTTGACAAGAAAGACGAATTTGCAACAAAATAGTTGAATACACAGTCAAAAATATGAATGTTAAAAAAAGAATACTTATTGTATACAAAAGGATGGATTTTTAACAAAATGCATCAATTTTCCACAAAACAATTGAATTTTTCACACAGAACCAAAAATCTCAATTTTCTACCAAAATAGTTCAATTAAAAAAAATATTAAATAAAAATGGAATAGTTAAATTTTTAGTTTCAAAAACTAATTTTCAAACAAAACAAAATAATTTTTAATAAAATACGTGAGTTTTACACAAAAAATGTTAATTTTCTGTCCGACACTGGGTTTTAAAGAAAACTGGGTTTTAAAGTTCAACTGAAATAATAAACTTTGAACTAGGGTAATTTAATTTTTTACTAAAAAGAATAATTTTTTTACTAATGAAGATTAATTTTTAGCAAAGAAGATGAATTTTCAACAAAATAAATGTTTTATGAAAACTAGATTTTAATTGAAAGTAAATTTTTATTCAAAAAAGACCAATTTTTCACAAAATAATTGAACTTTGAAGTAAAAAAATCAATTTTGAAAAAAATGGAATAGTTCAATTTTCAGTTTAAAAAATTAATTTCCCACCAAATTGATGAATTTTCAGCTAAAATGATAAATTTTCAACTAAAAAGATGAATATTCAACGGAGAAGATTAATTTCTACGAAAAGAATTATAAACAAAATAGGAATGAATTTTCAAGTAAAAAAGATAAATTATGAATCAAACAGATGAATTTTTAATTAAAATCATGAAACATTCAATTAGAATTTTCAGTAACAACTATTTACAAAAAAAAAAATTTCAAACAAAGTGATAAAGCTTCAACTGGAATAGTTTAATTTTAAACAAAAAACGTGAATATTCTACTCAAATGATGAATCTTTAACTAGAATAATTGAATTTTAAACCAAAAAGAATTATTTTTAACTGAAAAGATTAATTTCGACCATAAAAGATTAATTTTCAACTAAAAAGACCAATTTTTAACCAAATAGTAGTTGAGTTGTCAACTAAAAAAGATACGTTTTTAATAAAAAAAATGGAATAGCTAATTTTTCACTTAAAACAGTGAATTATCGACCAAACTTTTTCAACTAAAATGGCAAATCTTCAACCTGATTAGTTGAATTTTCAATTAAACTGATGAACCAAAAAGATGAATTTTCAAAAGAAGCAAAAAAATATGAATATTCAACTAAATATAAATTTTGCTGAATAATCTAAAGGTTAAATTTTCAGTTAAAAAAAGTTTTTTTTTTGTCCAAAAAAGAAACAATGTTTCAACGAAATATTTAAATTCTCCACTAAAAAGACGAATCTGCGACCAAAAATATAAATTTGAAAAAATTCAAGTTGTGAGTGAACACAGTGAGTTTGTTGAGGAATTTAAACGTTAAAATATGACAACCGCAAAAATTTACTTGTTGGATCTTCACATTTTCATGAAAATTATTAAAGTTTTTTTATTTAAATGTCCATCACAACTATTAAATAATTCCTTAATTTAAAATTCCCTTCCTATTACTTCTGGACGGAGCTTAAAATTACTATTTAAAAAATTAAAAATACTTTTCTTATTACAGTTTTGCCACTGCTCCATATAAATCATATGTAAATAGACTGCTTCTGATCGCAGAAAAACTCAAGTTTTTATTATTATAATAATTTCGATCAATTTTGAAAAGTGATTTCTACTTTATCGAGTCACACATTTTTCAGATTACCTGCAGTTTACTCTAATTAAATTATAATTTGTTATTGAATTTTTGTTGTTTTTCATTATAAGAAATAGCTTTTGCAATTTTTTGCCCAGTGAGTTTTGTTACACTGACGTAATGTTAATAATCGAATTGATGATACTTTAAAACATAGAAACAATCATTTTCTCAATTTAAAAAAAAAGAATTTATTACGTTTTAATAGGTTGCTTCCTTTGACAGTTCCCTCTTTTCGAAATTTTGGTTAAAGAAAGTACTTCAAGTAGTTTTTCAGAGTAGAAGTAGCATTTTAGGGAAAATATTTCTGAATAATAATTGAAAATTTCGTTACGTTCGTTGAGAGTTCATCTTTCTTTAGTTAAAAATTTGACTGATTGATTAAAAGTTAAAATCTATAGTTAAAACTTTTGTTTTTGTTTGAAGATTCATCATTTTAATTAAAAATTCATCTCTGGTTGAAAATGTAACTGCATTGTTGATCATTAATTTTTTAACTAGAAATTAAACTATTCCAGCAGAAAATTAAACTATTTTCTTAAAATACGTTTTTTTTTGTTTGGTAAGAATATTAGATTTTTGACAGAAAATTTAGCTATTCCTTTTTGGTTGAAAAATTGATGTTTTTTATTTGGAAATTAAACTAGTTGTTTGAAAATTTATGAACTTTGTGAGAAATTCGCCTTTTCGTCTTCGCTATAAAATTCAACTTCCAGTTGCAGATTCATTATTTTAGTTAAAAATTCAGTAGTGCGGTTGAAAATTAATTCATTTAAATGAAAAGTTGAATGTCCATTTTTGTTTGAAAAATTATCTTTTTTGTTGAAGATTTAAGAATTTGGATAAAAATTTGTCTTTTTTTAATTGAAAATTCAACTGTTTCGTTGAAAATCCACATATTTGTTTAAAAATTTTCAGTTTGGGTACAAATTTCAAGGATTCCCGGTTAATATTTCTCATTTTAGTTGCAAATTCATCTTTCAGGATTGAAATTCAACAATTCTAGTTAAATATGTACAATTTTATGTGAAAACTCATCACTTTGTTTGAAAATGTATCTATTTTTTTAAAAGTTAGTTTTTTAATATTTCATAATTTTATTTGAAAATTCATCTGTTTGATTAAACATTAATTTTTTTGAACTTAAAGTTTAATTATTTATGTTTTGGTTTACAATTTATCTTTTGTAGGAATTTTTTCTTTTTGAAAATTTAACTATTTTGTGAAAATGTTTTTTTTTTTAAATTAAATTATTCTATTTATCTTCAAAAATGTATCTTTTTTAGTTAAATATGCAACTATTTAATTGAATATTAATTTTTTTGGGGAGAAAATTAATTTCCTTGTTTGAAAATCCTAGTATTCTTGTTAATAATTTATTATTTAGTGTAAAATTATATTTTTGCTTCAAAAGTCCATGACATCATTTTAAGGTTAAAAATTAATTCTTTGAACAAAAAATGTATGTATTCAATGTTTGGTTGAAAATTTATCTTTTCTTTTTAAAAATTAATTAATTTTTTTACATTTCTAATTTTTAGGTTAAAAATTCATGTTTTTGGTTAAAAAATAATTATTTTGGTTTATCAAGCAACTATACCAGATGTAGATTTATCATTTAAGTTGAAAAATCATCACTTTGATTGAAAATATTTTTTGTTGAAAATTTACCTTTTTTTAGTTGAAAATATTCTTTTGAAATTTTCATCTATTTTGGGAGAAAATTATTCTCCTTGGTTGAAAATTCAACCATTCCAGTTGAAGATTTATCATTTTAGTTGAAAATTCATCACTTTGATTAAAAATTTAACTTTTTCATGGATTTTTTTTCGTTGAAAATTTAATTCTTGTTTTTTTGGTTGTAAATTTACCTTTTTAGTTAAAGATGCAACTATTTGTTTGAAATTTCCATCTTTTTGGGGGAGCAAATAAATCTCCTTGATTGAAAATTGAACTTTTTTGTGAAAAACTTGTTTTTTTTTGGTATTGCAAATTTATTTTTTGTATTTTTTGTTGAAACTTTACCTTCTTTATTCAAATATTTCAGTTAAAGATCAATACTTTTAGTTAAGAATCTCTTTAGCTGAAAATTAATTCTTTAAACTAATAATTTAACTATTCAATGTTTATTTGAAAATTCATCTACTTTTTTAAAATATCGTCTTTTCTTATTGAAAATTATTTTTCTTGATTGGCAATTTATCAGTTATGTTGAAAATTGCACTATTTTCTTGAAAATCCGTTATTATTGGTCGAAAATTGTTTTCAACTAAAAGTTTAACTATCCAATTTTTCTGTTAAAAATTGATATTTTTTAGTTCAAAATTGAAATAATTGTTTCAAAATTAATTTATTTTGCAATTTCTTGTGCTCTCTTGTGTTGAAGGGAATAAATTTTTGCGGTAGCGGTAAGTATGAGTATGTTACTTTTAGTTGACCGGGAAAATAGAAAATGAAAGAAAGAAGCATCTAGTATGGAATATTGGAAAATGACCGTCTAAGCCTCAAATTTGGCTCATGATAAAAGGGGAACAAAGTGGCTTTCGGTAACGACGGAACTCGAGTGTCTGCCCCCCCCCCTCCCATCCCATATGAGCATGTTGACCTTGAGACCGAACAACTTGCGTCGCTCCAACTCTAAAATTTCTTTCAGATTTTGCTGCAGACTCAGGGTCATTGTTCACAGCCTGAACTGCCGGTTTATGGTTCCATGGAGAAGAAAACCGTGCGCCACTACGTCGGAAAGGCGAAGGGCCTGGGAATCTCGCCGCAAGGATCCCCTCGTCTCACAACCGTGAACCAGGACCAGGTCCAGGTCGTCAATCCAGCGACCCGGGTCGTCCAGCCATCATCACTCACACGTCCCCGACTCACACTCTCAAATGACAGCAATACGAGTAGTAGTAGTCCGCTCTCGCGAGGCCTGCGCGCCGTCCAAGCATGCAATCTCACGCCGCGAAGTTCGGCCCCAATTCTCCAGAGGTCCCTCATTCAAAATCAAAACACAAGTCTGAACAGCACCGACATGGACCAGCTGAGCGAGCGAATAAAACGCGAGAAGTTGAAGCAGGTGCATGCCAAGGAGCAGCATCAGCAACAGGAGAAGCCTCTCTATCGTACACCATCGAAAACGACGCCGATTATCACCCAGAGACCGATGGCCGGACAGAGGGCGCAATTTCAACAGAGACAGACAACACCGAGACTCCAGGGCCCGGGGCTGATGACGCCGAGGCAGGTTCAAAATCGAATGTCAACGCCGAAGCAACAGCAGCAGCCGCAGCAGCACGGACTGGTGGTGAATCCGGGAAGAGTGGATCAGAGACGAGTGGTGGTGAGCAGTTCTCCGATGAGGCAGAAAACGCCGGTGGTTTCACCTCAGAGGAAAGTGACTACGTCGTCGTCGTTGTTGTCGTCGTCGTCTTCGCTGCAGCAACAGCAGCAGCCGGGCGAGCTCAATCTCCAGGTAATTCATGCAGAACCGGCAGAAATTCAGGAGAAGATTATTTCGGGGAGGGTGACACAGCAGCAAAGCTGCACTCCCAAATCTGATACGGAGAGTAATTCGAGCGAGAGTTACGCCTATTTGCAGAGAGTGATTGAAAATCCGGCGTCGGCTATCGTCCAGGAACAAATCAAAGGCAATGTTGCGAAGATGCTGGTCGTCTTGCTGGATGGGGAACAGAGGCTAATTACATTCGATATACCGGCGGAAGACTGCACGGTCCAGGATTTGCTAGAGCAGGTACGGGTATGTCTACTTTTCGTTCCTTTTCCATCATTTTTATTTTTCTCTTTTTTTATTCTTTTTTGTTGGTGTTTTATTGGTGAATTTCAGGCCTCACAGACCGGTTCCTAATTTCACCTATTTGTACCCTATATTCCGGGAAACCGGGAAATGACAGTGAACTTATTTTTTGACCAGGAATTTAACAAATTTTTAAGAAAACAGAAAATACGTTAATCTTTGATTTTAACCGGGTTTTAAATAATTATTTTAGTTTTCATCTTTTTTCCATTGTTATTCCATTTAGTTTTGAAAAATTGTTTGAAACTTGAATTATTTTAAAAGATATTTGGAAGTTATGAAAAACTTTAAAACATATTTTATATTTGAAAAAATTTGAAACAACATGTGGATTTTTCAAGACTTTCGAATAAAATATTAAAGCTTTTTAAGGATATCTAAACTATTTAGAATTAAAATAATTCAACTTCTAATGTAAAAATTGTTTAGTTCAAAAAAGTTTGATCGGTCCAGTTTTAATGTTTCTAGCTTAAAATTGTTTGAAATACTATAATTTTTTTAATTTATGCATTTATTGTTTAATTTTTTAATTTAGGGCATTTAAAATGTTAAAATGGATATATGTTTTTTTTCGAACGAAATCTGAATCTTTAAACTCTAGAATTTATAAAAGTTCAAGATACAAAATTTTTCAGTTGAAATTTTATTTCAAAAGTTCCAGTTCAAAAAATGTCCACTTAATTTTTCATTAATTCAAATGGAAAAATGGTTAGTTTTAGAGTTCGAGATTTTTTAATTTAATAGACCATGATTTGTCGCATATTATCTTGAATTTTATGAAATGACTCGAATTTGTTTAATTTACTGAAATTTTAAATTTACCTAATTCAACTTGATTTTTAAAAGTTAGAAATACTTGCGGGCGTTGTAAAAGAATTCCAAGTTAAAGGGATTTTAAAAGATAGCAAAGGATTTAGAATATTGTAGGAAATTTTAAACGATTCCCAGAATCGAAATCTCTCACAAGAAGTGAGAGATTTCTTAGAGTTTCAAAGATTTGAAGAGATTTTCAAATATTTTTTTTCCCATTTAATTAGAATTTGCCCCGAATTATTATTAATTTATTCTGCAATTTTGTAACATTTTCTTTAATTTTTCTAAATTTATATCAAACTCGTTCAATTCAATAATTTTTCTCAAGTTTTGAATTGTTTTGAATTCACTTGATTCTTTTTCTAATTCAGTTTGATATTTTATGAATTTTATCGAATTCTTATCATTTTCCTTAAATTTCAGTAAATAAATTGAATTCTTTCGATTTGAAAGACTTTGCAATTCATTTGAATTATTTTTGCAATCATTAGTCACTTTTTTTAAATAAAAAATTAGTAAGGTTTCAAAAATTTGAAAAGTTGTGAGATTATTTTTTAGAATTCAACAAAAATTATTTTTAAGTTACCCTGAATTCTTTTAAATTATTTGGAATTGTCTTCAATTTTTTAATTCGCTTAAATTCTTCTAAATTTACCTAATTCTACTTATTTCATTTTTTCTTAATTATTAAATTTTTTTAATTAAATTAAACCTAAATACTTTTAACGTCACCTTAAATTCTTAGTCATTTTTAAAATTTTCAGGGTATTTTGAAAGATTCCGAGACGTTTTTAATAGATTTCAAGAATTTAAAGGGGGTTTTAAAAAGATTTTACTGTTTTTTTTTTTAACTTCTGCGGCATTTTTCAAGAGCTTTTAATACGAAATATTTAAAGGAATTTAAAAGTAGTTCAATGAGAAGTGTTATCTATTTCATTTATTTTTCTAGAATTTCGGAAGATATGGAACGATTTTGCAGGATATTATCAGATTTCAGAGGATTTTAATGATTTTAAGATATTTTGAAGTTCTGCATGTATTTTAATATATATTCCACGATTTTAGGAAATATCATCATAGAATTTCACGGGATTTTATAATAATTTAGTGAAGTTCAATGAATTTATTCACGAGAAGTGAGGTATTTTGTAGGGTTTCAAAGATTTGATGAGGTTTGACATTTTTCGTAATCCACCCTGCTGATCAACTGATAAAATAATCAAAGAATTTGAAATATTTTGGGTTATTTGAAAATATTCCCAGGAATTTTCAAGAGCTTTTATCAATTTTAAAGGATTACCAAGGAGTTTATTAATGTTAAGGGACACTTTTTTTAAATTTTCAATTCTGATTAATTCAATAAATTTAAAAAGTTCTTATTTAATTGATCCTGAAATCTTCTAACCTTACCGAATTCCCTTAAAATTTTCTAAGCTTGTTTAAAACTTACTGAATTCAATGAAGTTTTTTTCATATTAAAAATTTTTCTTTTAATTCAGTTTCATTTTTTTAATGAATTTCATCGAATTTTTCTCATTTATCTTTAATTCCTCTGAATTCACTCACATTTTATTGTAATTAATGGAATTTTTCGATTTTTAAAATGTGTTTCAATTTATTTAAAAATTCTTTTGAATTCAACATGAAATATGTTTTACTAATTACTGACTTCCTTGGTTATAAATTAGTAGAGTTTCAAGGATTACAATTTTTTTAATTCACCCTGAACTCTATTAAATTTTGTGGAATTCTCTGGAATTTTTTTATTTATTTGAATTTTTCTAAATTCATTCAATTCTATTTAATTCAGTGGATTTTTTTGCATTTTTAAACGTTTTTATATAATTGGTCCTGAAATATTTTAACCTCGTCGTGAACTCTTAGACATTTCATCTAATTCTGTTAATTCCATTTCATTTTTTAAGCTCATTTCAAAGTTACTAAATTCAATGAAGTTTTTTGATATTTTTAAATTATTTCCAATTAATTTGATTTTTTTTATTTCACTTTGATTCTTTTTGAGTTTCATCAAATTCTTCTTGTTTATCTAAAATTGATCTAAATTCATGTAAACTTTATGGAAATCAGTGGAAGTTTTTCGATTTAAATTATTTTTCCAATTCATTTGTATCCTTTGGAATTCAACTTGAATTGTTTTGAGGTCTTATGAATTTATCCTGCATTCTTTACCCTTTGGTCCCTATATTTTATCTCATAGGAACTGTGAGGCCTGATATTGAGCCGGGAAACTGGATAACAGGGTGCAGGCCGCGGATTTCCCACACTATTTTGCCACTATTTCGAAAAACAATTACACTAAAGACAGTTTTCTCAAATTTTTTCGCGTGTGCTCCCATTTTTTTACTTTTCCTCGAAAAATGTTAACGGATTTATGGATGATCTTACTGTTTTTTTTTTGGTGTGAATTAACAAATTAGTTAAAATTTCAACAAAGTAGTTAAATTCATTTAAAAAGGAAAAAAATTTCATTTGAAATGTGGAATTTTCGGGTCCAAAAAGATGATCTTTGAACAAAACATTTGACTTTTAAACAATATATTTTAATTTTTAAATAAATAACCAAATAGTTGAATTTTTAATCAAAAAGATTAATGTTGTATCGAAAAAAGACAAATTCTCAACAAAATACATGAACTTTCAACTAAAAGAGACAAGTTTTCAGCCAAAAATGAAAAAGTTCTATTTTTGATTAGAAAAATAATGCTTCAACTCAATAAATTAATTTTTAACTGAAATATTAAATCTTGAAACCTAAAAATTTAGAAGTCAAAGAAATACTTCTGAATTATAATTAAAAATCTTGTAGTATTGTTCTTTGAAAATTCATCCTTTCTTAGTTAAAATTTCAGCTACTAAAAGGTAATTTTTTGGCTGAAGATTCATCCTTTTAAATGAAGATTCATCTCTGTTTGAAAATGTAACTACTTTGTTAAAAATCAATTTTTGTTTACTAAATTAATTAAACTTTTGCCGAAAATGCGTTTTTTTTTGTTGGTTAACAATTAGATTTTTTACAGAAACCTTAAATATTCTAATTTTGGCTGCAAATATATCTTCTTTTGGATGAAGTCACCTATTTGTTTGAAAATTATTATTTCAACCAAACATCAGTTTGGTTGAAAATGTATTTCTTTGGCTGAAAATTTTCCGTTTTTTATTGAAATTCAACAAAATTCAACAGTTTTTCTACTATTTCAGTTAAATATTTATAATTTAGTTGAAATTTCATCTTTTAGGTTGGAAATAAAATTACTTATTTAAAAGTTAAACTCTTTTGTTCAACAATTACTTCGGTTGAAGATTTATCATTTTAATTAAAAATTTGATTCAAAACTTGTTTTTTCTTTGGATGAAAGGGAAATTTTTTAAACTGAAATTGTAACTATTATTCCAGTTGAATATTTTATAATTTTAGTTAAAAATTCATCTCTTTAGTTGACATTGTAACTTTTTTTTTAGAGTTAGTTCTTTTTGTTGAAATTATTTTTTTTATTTATTCTAATTGAATATTCCATAGTTTTAGTTGAAAATTTATTTTTTTTTGGTTGAACATTAAATAAAAAAAATGAATTTGATTATTTAAGGTTTTGTTGACAGTTGATCTTTTTTTTACTAAAAATGATTTTTTTTAGTTGAAAATTCAAATATTTCGGTCGATGACTTATCATTTTAGTTACAAATTTTTTTATTAAGGTTAAAAATTAAAATATTTGGTTAAAAATCTGTTTTTCGTTTGTTGAAAATTAATTTTTTCAATTGAAAGTTTAATTTGTTGTTGAAAATTGATACTTTTAAGTAGAAGATCTAAGTATTTGCTTAAAGCTTTTTTAATTTTGCAATTGTTTTGCTCTGCTGCGTTAAGGGATGTTTAGAATAATTGCCATGAATGAAAATAAATTTTTGCATTTTGCGGAAAATATTAATTAATATGTTACTTTTGTTTGATCGGGAAAATTGAAAAACTTAACCCAGAAAAACCGTGAAATGACCAGGAATTTAAACTCGTCTGTCGAATCGCCACCCTGAAAACAATTTTTGAATTTTAAAGTCAAAAGGTCGTTTAATTTTTGGTTAAAAATGTATCGTTTTTAGTTGAAAATTCATCTCTTTGTCTGAAAATGATTATATTTAAAGATTCATGGTTTTAAGAATTCATCTTTTTTTTTTTTTTTTAATGCAACTAATTTTTTTGAAAATTAGTTTCCTTTACTTGTTGAAAATGATATTATTTTAAATTAAAAATTAAACGGGAATTTATCATTCTAATTCATTATTCTATAATTTTAGTTGAAAATTCATCTTTTTGGTTGAACAAAGGCATATTGATTGAAAATTTGTTTTTTTCTTTGGCTGAAAATAATTTTAAGTACTGAACTGATACTGATCTATTCTAGTTAAAGATTTAATTATTTTTTCCCGATTTATTTTTCAATTAACTGAAAATGTCTAGTTAGAAATTCATCAGTTTGATTGAAAAATAATTTTTAAACTGAAAATGTAACTATTCAATTTTTGGTTGACAATTTATCTTTTTTTATTTGTCAATTGGTATTTTTGTAGAAATTAATTTTCCTGTTTGAAAATTCTGTAATTATAGTTGAGATTTATCGTTTTAGTTGAAAATTCATCTTTTTGGTTTAAAATTCAACTATTCCAGTTGAAGATTCATTTTAGTTGAAAATACATGATTTTTTTGTTTGAAAATGTAAATAATATTTTTGTAAATTGAAAACTGAACGAAAATGTAATTATTCTAATTGAATCATCCATAATTTTTTAAAATGCGTATTTAACTATTTATTTTTCGTATGACATCTGATCTTTTTTATTTGCAAATTTATGTCTTTTGTTGAACATTCGTCTTTTTGGTAGGCATTAATGTTCTTGGTTTAAAATTCAAATTTTCGGTTGATTCGTTAATTTGGAAATTCTTTTCTTCAGCCCAAATTAAAAATGGCTAAGAGTAGAACACCCCCCCCCCTCCCTTTTTTTTAAACGCATAAATTTGACAATTTGGAGAAGAATTGAGTAAAACTTTTTATTAAGTTTACATTTATCATTTTGAAATGCATGCGTGATGAATAATGATGAAATTTGTAGATTTCGGGGAAATGGGTATGGAAAAAATATGTTTAATATCAATATTAAACTGTAAATTGAAACTGTGATCAAATAAGTCAACTTTCTCCGTTTTCTCATTTAGGTAAACGTTCCATTTGGTACGGAAAATGTCGTTTCCTTAGTGAACGATCCAACCTTAGGAATAAATTACATCGTAGAGGTTCATTCCGCAGACATCGATCAAAATGACCCAAAACATGTCTCAGAAGATTCCGCGAGAAATCCTGTTCGCAGCTCCTCGCCTAGGTAAATTAATTCTCAAATATTATATTATTACCTCTCTCGTTTACAATACTTTTTTCTTCTCACATAAATTTTTTAGTTACTGACAATTCTTTAGAATTTTTTTAGATTTTTAAATATGTTTAGATTACTTTTCTCATCGAAAAAATATGATTCGTCGCGTGTGAAAGTAACCGATAGCATACTTTTAATATTTCATTAAAACATTTTAAAAACTTTTTAAAAAACATTTTCAAGGTATTTCCGGATGAAATATTCATCAAAGTAGAATTAAAATCGGCTATTTGAGTTTTATTCGAATATTATATAATATTTCATCTAACATATTTGTCACATAATTGTATTTAATTATTTTATTTACTTAACATTTTATTAAATGAAGACAGGCGCATAAAACAGTATTTTAGTTTGTATTTAACAAGAGCATAATTAGGTAACTTTATTGTTAATTAACAGTAAACGTTGTATTTTTAAAATATATGAAAATAACCATTTTTCCGTATTTAAGTTCCAAATTTAACTATTTGGTTAAAAATGTATGTATTTTGTTAAAAGTTTATCTTTTTCGATCGAAAATTAATCGTTTTGGTTGAACATTCATTCTTTTGGCTTGCATTTTTTTTTATAATTGAAAATTAATTTTTTGAACAGAAAATTTAACTATTTCATGCTCAACATTTTTCATTTAAAAATTCAATTATTTGTTTGAAAATTTCTTTATTTTATTGAAATTTTGTCTTTTTTTTTTGTTACAATATTCATCTGCTTGGTGACTAATTCGACATTCAATTAAAAATTACATTACGTGGTTGAAAATTGATATATTTCCTTAAAAATTCATTTTTTTTATTTATTTTTTTTAAATTAGTCAAATCTGTCTTCCAGAAACACTTAATTTTTTAGTTGGAAATTGATTAGTTCGGGTGAAATTTTAACTTTTTCCTTCAAAATTTGTTTTATTTTGTTTAAAACTTGTTTTTCTAACTGAAAATAAAACTATTCTATTTTTTTAGATTTATTTTTTTAAATTGAGAATTCATCTATTTCATTGAAAAATGACCTTTTTTTGGTAGAAAATTGATCTGATTTTTTGCAAATTTATCTATTTGGTTGAAAATTTCTGTTTTTTGTTAAAACTCTATCATTTTTGGTAGAATATTATTATTCTTCGTGAGTAATTCACCTTTTTGGCTGAAAATTGATTTCTTTTTTTGGCCATTTAACTATCAGGCTGCAAATTCCCCTAAAAATTCCAAATTTAGTTGAAAATTCATGTATTTTGTTAAATAATATTCATATTTTATAGGAAATTATTCTTTTTGTTAGAAAAATAATATTTCTGATTGAAAATTAGTTTTTTTTTGTATTGAATATTGTGTAAAATTCATATGTTTGCTTGACAATTTTTCTATTACGTTAAAAATTTTACTTTTGGTAGAAAACTCATGTTTTAAGTTGAAAATGCAACTATTGGTTAAAAAAATTAATTATTTTGTTTGTAGGTTCATTATTCTAGTTAAAATTGAATTTCTTCGCATAAAACTTTAACGACTTTGTTGAAAATTCGTTTGTTTTTTTTCTTTCGAAACTGAGTTTTTTTAACTAAAAATGTAACCATTCCATTTTTTATCGAATATTTATGTTTCATGATAGACATTTAATCTTCTTCTTGGTTGAAAATGTATCATATTTTTTTTAGATTGATAATTTAATTATTTTTGGTAGAAAATGTAATTTTAGGGTTGTAAATTCAACTTTTTTATGAAAAATTCCTCTTCTTGAATTGAAAATTAGTCTGGTTTAGTTAAAGGTTCAAGTAATTTGTTGAAAAATGGTATTTTTTGGTTTTACTCAGCAGTTTTAGATTTAAAAATAAAATATTTTTTGGTAGAAACATCAACTCTTACACTTTTTGTTGAGAATTCAAGTTCTTTATCGAAAACTCATCATTTTGGTTAAAAAATTAATTATTATATTGAAAATTCCCTTTTTCTTGGTTGAAAATTAATTATTCTAACTGAAAATGTAATTCTTCCATTGTCGTTTGAAACATTCTTTTTGAGTAAGTTTTGCTGTTCAAAAATAATTATTTAAATTTAAATAATGCAATAAGAAGATGGAAAAATTGTAGTTTTTCATTTGTTGCAAAAAAATACAACTTTTGATTAATATTTGCCAATAAAGTTACTTTTGCTCAAGTCAAATACAAATTTTAATTTTTCTAATGGATTTCGATTCAGTTTGTGAAATCCTGCAATTTTTTTATCTCTTTATTAAAAAATCTAACGATATTTGGTCGATTTCAGGTTTGCTTGTGATGAAAATAGCAACTCCTCAACCACGCAAGTCGAGGTAAGTTACATTTATATTTTTACAATTGCGTAAATCAAAATCAGTCCGTTCTCTGTGGTCACCGGATGTGAACAGATTCCAAACTTTAAAATTATTATTTAAAAAAATTAAAAATGAGTCTAAATATGGCATTAAAATTATCATCGAACATAGCGGAAGACCGAAGTTCGCAGCTTATTATTTTAGCCTTTAGGTTTTATTGTTAGACTTGAGATTGTAAGAATTTTTGTGGAACTAGGAACAGAGATTTGTGGATGGGAAACTTGCCGTCTGTACTTTCTGCGGAGTTCTGTCCTCAACCTTCAACCAGTGTGAAAGGTGTAAAAGAAAATTCCCCGAGAACGTGAAAATTGTGCTTGACAGCGGTTCAACGAAAGGGACCAAGGACAACGCAAATTCTTGCGATGTAAGAATTAATATGGGAGATCTAAAATATCAAGGCTTTTTTTATTATTTATTGTTCTCTCAGGCCTCGGACTCACCAAACTTCTTAACACTTTTTTTTTTGCAACTTACGCTACTATTGTGCCACTATTTCGAAAAAAATGACACTAAAGACGCTATTACTGCACTTTTCCTTGAAAAATATTTTTGAACCTTTTTGCACGCTTGGGGGTGGATCTTACTGTTTCTTCAAGTAGTTAACTTTTTAACCAAAAATATGAATTATCAACAAAATATATAACTTTTTAACGGAATAGTTAAATTTTTAAGCAAGAAGATTAATTTTCTAAGAAGAAGAGAACTTCTTAATTAAATAGTTTAAACAGTGGATGTGTTGCTATTCAAAATTTTATTTTAATAATTTTTATTTTGAATTGTTTTTGTTTCAAAAAACTTCCACTAAACATGTAATTATATTTTTAAACTAAATAAAATTAATTTATTAATTTGTCTTCAAATAGTTGAATGTTATACCAAATTTTTTAATTTTACACTCAAAAGAGCGAATTTTCTACAAAGAAGTTAAATTTTCAACCTGAGAATAGCAATTTTCAACAAAAAAAAGTTATTTTTTAACAAAATAATTGAGTATTCAGTTTAAAAAAGGAATTTTTAACTAACAAAAAACCGAGTTCTCATCTGAAATGATGAATCTTCAGCCAAAAAATTTATTTTCTTGAAAACAATTCTGTTTTTAAATAAAAAAGATAACGTTTCAATCAAAAATGAAATATCTACACTGTAAGTTTAAAAATGAATACCAAACTACAAAAAAAATTATTTTCAATAAATCAGTTGAACTTTTAACAAAATAATTAAATTTTCAGCAAAAAAAAAATCCTAAGTAAAATTACGAATATTCTACACACAAAAAAAAAGAAGTTTAAACCAAGAAGTTAAATGTTGACAATTTATAGCCTAAATAATAACATTTTAAATCAAACCTGAAGTTTATTTTTAATGCTTTAAAAATATTATATTTGGTGAACTGCAAATTTTATTTAAAAAGTAATGATCATTTTCTATTACGCACTATTTTTTTTAATTTGTGACACTTTTTTTTTATCTCTGTAGTAAGTCCGAGGCCTGTTCTCTTCCATTTTAATGTCAACAAGTTTTTCTTTTAATTGTACATCCGAGAGCATAAATTTGTTCCCTATCCTCTCGAGAGTACGTGGACTTCCCCTATTGTCGGCTGATGATTGCCAGTTATTTATTATTCATTATTCAGTAAACTCGTGTCGTAAATTGTTTCTTTGGAACGGCCGATTTTTTTGCGATGGGTTAACCACTAGAAATTTTAATATAGAGCGGAATTATTCAGCAATTAAAAGAATTTTCGTGAATTCGAGAGAAACCAAAGATTTTTTAAAAGATATTTAATTCAGTAATTCATGAAAATTGAAAATAATTAAAGGATTTCAAGATATTCCGAAGAATCGAAACAAAATTAATTAAATTCAGTAGAATTTCTGAAATAAGCCGTGAATTAACCGGGAACTTTTTTGAAAACCTTGAATTTTTCAGATTCGTTTTCCTCTGTTAAAATATGGCCAATTATTTGATATTTGAGATTTTAAAATCATCAGGGAATTTTTATGTACTACCTGGAAAAAAATGAAAATGTCAGAGAGTTTTTTTTGAGCATGATGCGATAAAAAAAAATTATAATATAAAATTAACAAATAACAATGTTTTTTTGAAGTAATCTGTCAAAAAGATAAAATTTTCAACAAAAAATTAATTTCAAACGAAATAGTTGAATTTTAAACCAAAAAGTTTGATCCTCAACTAAAACGGGTTAATTTTCGACAAAAAAATTTTAACCATAAAAAGATGCAATGTTCGGGAAAGAATTGAACTTTTAACAAAAAATTCATTTGTAACCAAATTATTAAAGTTTGTAGCCATTTTTTTATATTTTTAAGCTAAAAAAGACGAATTTTTGTCACATTTTCTGGAAAATTTTCATGGAAATTCAATTTCTTTCTAAAAAAAGTCATCTTTTTTTAGTTGAAAGGTTATTCTGTTTATTTTAAAAGTAGACTGTTATACATTGCGTTCAGAATTCGTCTCTTTTGGTTTAAAAATCCACAATTTTGTGGAAAATTTCATTATTTTGTAGAAATATAAGTCATTTTGTTAAAATAGAATTTTTTATCGAAAATTAAACGCGTTTCTTGAAAATTCGTCATTTTCAATTGAAAATTCATATTTTATAGTAAAAAGTTAATTCTCTTCAATTAATACGTTTAATTGAGCATTAATTTTGTTTTGCCATAAAATTTATCCTTTTGTGTTGAAAATTCATCTTTTGGTAGTCATACTTTTTGGCTGAAAATTCACCTCTTTTTGGCTGAAAGTTTCACGGTCTTCTAAAAAATTCTTCTTTTAGGTTTGAAAATTCAACTGTTTATTGCAAATCAACTTGTTTGTTTAAAATTAGTTTTTTCGGATTTAGAAATTAAATGTTTTCTAAAACTTTAGAGTTCATAGCTAGAAAACTCAAATCTGTTGTTGGAAAATTGTTTTTATTTTGAAAATTGTTCCCTTCTCGACTTTTTAGGGTCGAAAATTGCACTATTTTGTGGAAATAACAATAGTGTTATTTTGAAATTATTTATTCGTATGTTTTTCTCTAAAATGTTTAATTATTTTTAAAAATTATTTATTGAAACATGTAATTTTGAAGCAGGAAAACCGAGAAATAGCCTGGATTTTTTTTATGGAAAAAACCAAAAAGTAGTATTATTTTTTCGTAAATTTAAACAAATTGAAATTATTGTTAAAAATGCCGGCATCTTTGCGCCGTGATGACGTTACACGTGTGAAATCAGAGATTATGCATCAACCCTTTATAACAAGAAGAATTTCTTATAAAAAAAAATTTCAAAATTGTTTCAAAATTATTTCTATAAATCCTTATGCGCCCCGAAAAGTTTACAATGAAAAAAGTCGTTTGATGTTATGCAACGTTGCCTCCATAATTTCAGTTATATTTTGTTAAAGATCAATTTTACGTAAGTATTTATTTTTGTTATAAAAAATAGTGTAATACAATACTTTTTATTATTTTGTGTGTAAACATAGGTATGTCAGTTTTCTAACATCAATCAAACCGTGCAATATTTATCTGAAAATCAAATTTTATATCAACATTAATATTAATTATTGTAAATAATTTCTTTAGAAAATCATTTGTAACGTAACTTAATTAAGTAAGTTACTTTAAGTTTTTTAATATTATTTCCTATTGATAAAGGTACATGGGTTAGTTGTTTCTTGGCTTGAAAGTTAAAAAATTCAGTGGATCATGTTTCTTTCTTCTTTCAAAATTCAACTTTTTCGTTTCAAAATTGATCTCTTGTAAAAAAATTTAATTTATTTTGGTTGGAGGTTCAACTATTTTGATAGAATATTAATCTGATTTGGTTGGAGTTTCAGTTATTTTGTTGAGATTTCGTATGTTTCTGTAGAATTCAATTTTGTTTGATTTCAATTGATTTCAAATTAAAATATGTTTTGACTGAAATAATGTCAACTATTATATTTTTTGTTGAGAATTCATCTGTTTTGATTAAAAATTAATGCATTTTGTTAAAAAATCAACTATTTTATCTCATTGAAAAGCAGCTTTTTGGTGAAAGTCATATTTGCGGTTTGAAAATGCAACTGCTTTGTAGAAAACTGGTTTTTTTGGTTTGACAACCTAACAATTTAATGGGCATTTTTTTTCTTTCTTGATTCCAAATTCTGCTTTTTTGTTTAGAAATTTATTTCTTTTGGTAAACAAATATAATTTTTTAAAATTTTAAATTCAACTATTTAGATAGAAAATTAACTTGGTTTGTTTGAGGATTCAGATATTTTTTTGAAAATTCGTTTTTTTTTGTTGAATTCCACTATTTTGGTAAAAATTTCATCTAGTTAATTTAAAAAAAACGAATATTTGTGTTGAAAATTCAACTCTTTATTTTTTTTGTAAATTGTTGATTTTGGTTGGGAAATACATCTCGTTTGGAAAAAAAAACTTCTGAAGGGGGTTCAGCTATGTTTTTTAATTTGTCTTATCTGGTAAAAAATGTAACTAATTGTTTGAAAGTTTATCTACTTTGTTGAAAATTCAATCGTCTGATTGAGAATTCACTATTTTAGTTTAAATTTCATCTCTCACTGAACATTTAACTATTTTCGTTCAAATTCGATTTTTTTGGAGAGCGAAAACTTAAACTATTTTACTATAAAATTCAACTATTTGGTTGAAAATTAATTTCTTTGATGAAAATTTAACTCTTGTTGAAAATTAGTATTTTTGGTTTTAAAATGGTAGAAAATTCAACTATTTGGTTAAAAATGAACTTTTTTATGAAAATCAATATTTTTGGTATAAAAATTCAATGATTTAGTTTAAAAATCATGTGTTTTTTTTTCAAAATTCAATTATTTTGGTAGAATGTAAAAATTGATTTTTTCAGTTAAAAAAAAATGTCATATTTTTTGGTGTAAAATGCAAATTTTATGTTAAAAAATGTGAATTAAAGATCTCACTTTAACTAATGCCTATTTCTTTTTTTATTAATTTTTTTGAATCAATTTCTTTGTTAGTTTGATTTTTAACCAATAAAATTAAGGAAGTGAAAAAAGTAACTTTTTAAGTAACTTGAAGTTACTTTATCTAGTATCTGTAGGTAGTTAACTTTTTTTCCGGTAAGTAACGTAACTGAAACTAGTTACTCAAAGAAAAGTAACTTACTCAACACCGATATCTACTTGGGCCATTTTACACGAAACAATTAAATATTTTAAAATGATTTAATAAATATTTATATATATATATACGCTTAGCGTGTTTCAATGACAATATGCAATTAAATAAAACCCATTCTTCATTTGTAAAAGTAGCGTTAACTATTTTGGTAAAAGTGATATGATTGATTTTAAATTAATTTCCGAACTTAAATTGAACCATCATTTTAGTTAAAAAATCATCTGTTTTGTTCCGCATTCATTATTTAACTAAAAATTTAAATATTCAATTTTTTGGTTGAAAAATGATCTTGTTGATTTCAAAAATCGTTGTTTTTTTTGTGGAAATTAATCTTTTTGGTTGATAATTCATATTTTTTATGGAAAATTCAATTATTCTATTTGAAGATTCATCATTTTAAATAAAATTCATATTTTTTGTTTAAATTTCAACTATTCCAGTTAAAGATTCATCGTTTTAGTTGAAAGTTTAACTATTTTTTTAAATATTGGTTCAAAATAATTTTTTGAAACTTGAAATCTAACTATTTCAGTTGAATATATGCTAGTTTTTAGTTAAAAATTCATCTCGGTTGAATATTAATTTTATTAGCTGAAAATTTAACTATTTGATTATTGGTTGGCAATTCAACTTTTTTTATTTGAAAATTCTTTTATAATGGTACCCTTTTTTTTGTCGAAGAATATTTTTTTAAGTGAAAATGTAACTATTCCATCATTTTAGTTGAAGATTCATCACTTAGGTTGAGCATTAATTTTTTTAACAGAAAATTTTACTTCCGTTTTCTGTTAGAAAATTATCTTTTTTAGTTGATAATTCGTATTGTTAAGTAGAAGTTAATCTTTTTGTATAAAAAATTAATATTTTGGATGGAAATTTAAATATTTTATGTAAAAGTTTATAATTTAAGTTGAATATTCATGATTTAAGTTTAAAAGGCAATTTTAAATTTCAATTTTGAAAATTATTTTCTTTCTGGTTGAAAATAATTAATTTTAATTGAAAATTTAACTAATACATTTTTGGTTGACTATTTCTCTTTTTTAGCTGAAAACTCGTGATTTTTTCTAGAAAATTGGTACATTTTTTATGAAAATTAATCTTCTTCGTTGAATAATCAACAATTTCAAATAAAGTTTTATCAATTTAGCTTAAAATTTAACTATTTCAGTTAAAGATTCATCATTTTAGTTTAAAATTTTGGTTGAAAATTAACCTTTTTAACTGAAAACTCTTCTATTTTTGGTTCCAAATTCATATTTTTTTGTTCGAAAGTGAACTATCTGGTTAAAAAAATTTTATTTAGTCAAAAATGTATGCAATTTGTTGAAAACTCTGCTTGTTCGGCAGAAATCATCTTTTTGGCGGAAATTAAAATTACTTGGTTAGAAAGGTTCAAATCTTTTGTAAAAAATTCATCTTTTTGGTTTAAAAATTCATGTAATGCAGTTAAATATTAATAGTTTTAGTTGAAAATTCATCACTTTGGTTCCAAAATTTTTGCTGTAGAAAATTAAGTTTTTAACTAAAAATTCAACTATTCCATGTTTGGTTGAAAATTGATCTTTTTTAGTTAAAAATTTAACTATTCAGCTGAAAATGGATCATCTTAAATTGAAAAATCGTGTTTTTTGGTACAGAATTTACATTTTGGTTTAAAGTTTATCTATTTTTTGAAGAATTCATCATTCTGATTGAAAACTTGGTTGGAAGTTAAACTCCTTTGTTAAAATTATTCTTGTTGAATATTCCAGTTCAACAATTTTTATAGAAAATTATTTCTTTTAACTGAAAATGTATCTATTTAAAAAAAGTGCAAAATATTTGAATGGATGCTTACTATGACAAATTATGTCTGGAAAAAATCTAGAATTGTCACGACATTTTTTTCCAAGATTAGAGTTTTTGACTTGGAACGGGAATTTTGGAAACGAATTTTAAATCTAATTTAGTAAAAGGGAATTGAAAAAATCCCTGTTTCAATTCAGACTTTGTCACAATTTGAAACTTCCCATTTCCAAATTATAATTCTGAGATTGAACGGGAAATAAATAAGTAAAGAAAAATCCCTCAAGAAATATAATTGTGACATTGAAGTAGAGAATTTCGTAAAGAATTATATTTTCAATTTGAAACAGGCAATTTTTTTAATGGATTGGGAACTTATTGAAAATATTTTAAATTCTGATTCACAAAGCGGGAATTTGAAAAAAATTTCTGTTCCAAGTCAGAGCTCGTCAGATTTGGAAAATTCCTGGTTCCAAATTAGAATTTGATTGAATTAAAAATTAATATTACAAATATAATGGCAATTCAAGAAAATTAAGAATAATTCACGTGGATTCTAATGCATTTAAGTGAATTAAAAAAAAACTGAAGTGAATTCAGTTCCGAAAAATTTTAGGGGAATTCAGAAGAATTTAAGGAAGTTCTAAGAAATTGAAGTGAACTTGAATCGTAAAAAATATCAAGTAAATTCAATAAGATTGAAGTCAGTTAAAAGAAAATTAATTTTTTTTAGGGTAATTCAAGTGAATTCTAAAAATTGTGGTGAATGCAAAAGAATCTAAAGAGTTCAACAATTTTCGAATGAATTCAAAAGAATAAAGAGAAAATCGGGGAATTGAACTGAATTCAGAAGAATGTTTAAAAATCCATTAAATTCACTTAAATTGAAGTGAATGATAAAGAATTGAAGGGTACCATTACAGAACTAGATAACCAACCTAATTTTCTAATATAATAAACAAAAAGTTTTAAATTTGAATTTTATTTACAAAATTAAACTCGTATAAATTGTTTTCTTCCTTTTAACATCGATGATATCTCCTGAAATTATTTTCATATTGTATTTATAAAAAATTTTTGAACTGAACTTCTAGAGTTCAAAGTGAATTAAGAAGAATGCAAGAGAATTCAATTGGGTAGAGTTGAAGTGAATTCAACAATTTATTTTTATTTAGTAGAATTAAAACCAATTTGGATGAATTCAAATGAATTTAAGGAATCCGAAAAATTAAAGAAACAAGTCAAGTAAATTCAAAATAATTCGCAGAATTTGAATGCAAATCAATTCAATTCCGTAGAATTAGTGGGAATTCCAAAGAAATGAAAAGAATTCAAGTTAAAGAATTCAAAAGACCTTGAATGAATTTAAATAATCGGAAGAAAAAAATTCAAGAAAATGTAGAGGAATATAAGTAAACTCAAAAGAAATAATGTCAATTTAGTAGAATTGAAGAGAATTTCAGATAATTTAAAAGAATTTAAGTGCGTTAAAGTAATTACAAAAATTAAATCATTTCTAAAAAATTTGACAAAATCGAAAGAATTAAAAACAATTTGACGCTAATTTAGAAAAATTGAAGAGAATTTGATCAAAGAATTTAATTCAGTTTGGAAACATCTAAAGTGTAGGAGGCGTTATTATAGTTCTTTAAATTTCAATGTTTAGATTGATATTAAATTTTAAGAATTCAAGAAATATCAGAGAAACCTGAATTAAGCGGTGGTTAACCCCTCGGTTTCGTTTTTCTTGTACAGTACATTATTTTATGTTCTCTTTGAAGTTAAAATTGTTTATAATTTGTAAGTATGTTTCAAAATTAGATATTGATTAAAATTAACTAATTCTGGTTCTAAATTCATTATAACTGTTCAGATTTTGCTGTAAATTAAAAAAAGTAATAATTTTCTAGTAGAATAGTGAATATAAATAACAAAAATTGATAATTATTTTCCAGAATTATTGGAAGAAAGAAAACAATACTTTCCTTAAGACTGAGAAAGTCGAGAAGGAATCTACAGCTAATAGAGGTCGAGGTCGCCCAAAAGGACGACCAGCCACGAAGAAACTTGTTAAAGAGCCAGGTACTAAAAATTTCCAATTTTATCGAGAAAAAAACAAATCCGTTTTTTTTTTCACTGAAAACTCCCCATTTTTCTATGATTTTCTTTTTTTTTTTCATTACGTGCATTGAATTTAAATAAAAATGTTTACAGAATGTCTGATTATTTCTTCGGACGAGGAACACGAGAACGAGAAGTCTGCTAAATTTGAGAAATCGGCGCATCGAAATTGTATGGAAACGGAGGAAGGTATGAATCCTGAAGAATTGGGAATAATTCTGAAAAAGGAACCAGTTATTACGAATCAAAGTGCCACCACATCAGAGGGCATTGAAGGTTCGATAATTTCAATCAGTTTTCAACTTTCGCATTTGTTTACATTATTTTTAAACTTGAATTGCAAAGTTTGTAAATTTCGAACGAATTTGAATCTTTTGAATTATCTTGAACTCTTCAAGTTTATTCACGATTCTATTTATATTTTAAATTTACTGAAAATTGCATCTGCAAATTTATTTTTAATGCAAAAATTCCCTTTTTTGTTGATTTGGCTCCTTTTATTTCTACAATTCTTCATTTGTATCCTCTTTTCCTTTGAGGATTTTTGTTCGTTTAAATAGGACATTTTTAATTTTAGGTGGCGATAAAGAATCCGACGATCAAATCATGGGTAACCCGACAGATTCGTTGCACACCGCGCTTTGTTGTAGAACAGTTAGGATAGGTTCCTATAAATATATTCCTGCCGAACATGTCATTATGTCGGAACATGGTTTGCGGCTGAACGTGCCGTTTTTAGAAGACAGTACGTTTTCTATTTTATTTTGTTAATTAAAAACACTTGTCTAAATTGAGCCATAATAAATTAGTCTTACTCTTTTTGCTATAGATAAGAAATTAGTCACTGTGGATATCAAATTCCGAGACATCATCCGGGTTCTGATCCATTTTGGAAAAGGGATGCCGGTGCTCTTCTTTTATACTTCAACAAATACTGGGGCGATGATCAGGGAAGTTTTAGGAATGCAAGACCCGAAAGGACCTTATTATGACCCTGCCAGCCAAGGTTTTTAATTTTTGAGTTATAATTAAAGTTTTTAGTTTTCTAGAATACGCGTTTGGCGTCTTTTAAAATTTGAAACAAGTATTTATAGTTGTGATTTTATTATTCAGATCATACGCACAAAAGAATTACACTCTTGCCGGAAATAATCGGTTTAGAGTCGAGCGTAATACTGAAGACATTATTCGAGGGTAAATACCAAGAACTGAATCCGAAGGAAGCAAACGATATTCTTGTGAGGGCTTCGCCGAAAGACGTGAGACTTGAAAATATTTCGTCAAATCTGATTTGCATACAAATTTGTAGGTACTTTTTAAATAGTAATCATGTTTATTTTTTTAGTGTCTTCAACAAGTTCTATCGAGAAGACAAAGCGTGCAGCCTGCTACACCTTCCAGCGCGAACGGAGAAATTCAGCAGTAAGTAGATTTCGCAATATTTGTATTTTGATAAAATCAGTATTCTCTAGTAAAGTTTAGCTGCGCAACAATATTAACGTAGGATTCGATTGCACAGTTATAAGTGTCATATAACTCTATTGCGCAGGTGTAAAGGTCATCAGGGTCATCTTATGCGTACATGAGTCAAAAGAGCGTACTGCGCAGTGATAGATGCTCTGCATCTCTTCTGCGCATTCATGAAAAGTGACGTCACTCTTCATACCATACTAACGTGAAGTTTAAATTCCAATAATTATCTTCTCGTTAAAAAAATGAACTTTCCATTCAAAAAGTTAATTAATTGTTAAAGTAAATTACCGCATTCAGTTTTTCAAGTAATATTGTATTAAAAATGCAATAATCCAGAAATATATTTGTTTCAATTATTGTTTTTATAAATTCAGACAATTTTAGAAACTTTAAATATTCAAAATATTTTTTGTTATAAAAATATTTCACTATATTTATGGAATAAATAAATATTGATTTAAGTGATTTATCAACATTAAACTGCTTTCAAATGTGTTTAGATTACAACTTTAATAAATTATATTATAAATTATGGTAATAATTATTGATTAAAAATTTAGTGGTATAAATAATTTTCTTTCAAAAAGTTTAATTGCATATTTTCCATGAAATTTTTACTCTAAATCACGGTTTAATTAAAAAATTTCTCATAGTGCAACTCTTTATTTTTAATTATTTCAAAGTGCACAACAAAGATTGTGATCTTTAAAAACAATTGTAATGACTTTAACGTGATTAAAAAGTTTGGTGTAACTATTTTCATAAATGGTTTTATTAATATTAATTGAAAAAGTTGAAAAATAATTGAAAAAAATATGTACCGTTCCAATAACAGATCTATCTTTTACAAGAATCGGATGCTCCATAAGAATATCTTCAGAACCAAAATGCTTTGCACAAATTATATGACCTGCCTTTAGTACAAAGTTAGCTCTCGAAATAGATTTTTGTCAGATCTTTATTATTTTCTTGTCATTTGGCACGCTATAAACTTGCACTTTTTCTGAGCAGTTCGCGTAATCAGAATTGTATCCAAAAACAACACACTTATACCCCATTATTTTCGTTTATCACAAAAAACTGATACATTTTCAGTCTAAAACCCTTCAAACTTAATTCTAAAGCAAACAAAATCCGCAAAATTCCGTTTTTATAATTAGAAATGCACGAAATTTCACAATTGTGACACTTTTCCCATGCATTTGTATTTTTTCCGGCCTAAAAGTAGAGCGTTTTAGTTTTACACAAAAAATTGGAATTTTAAAACAAAAATCATTATAGTTCGAAAGAGATTTGCAATTTTTGAACAGCTTCTGGTTATATAAACGTTTTTTTATAGGAAATCGATATTCAGAAACAAAATGCATTATCATTTAAAAAAAAATTATAGTTCGAACCAGATGTGTAATTTTTGAGCAGTTTTATAATATATTTACGGTTGTGTTAGTTTTGACATCTAAAATTGATATTTATAAACAAAAAACCATTAAATTTAATGACAGTGATTTTTGATTAAATAATTTTTAAAACTTTGTTACGAATTGTTACAGTAGGGATTACTTCAATTATGAACCTAATTTTTGCAAATTCACAAAAAATTTCTTTAAAGATTATATTTTTAGTTATAAATTTTATTATTTGGTTGAAAATTTAACACTTCTCTTTAAAATACATCCTTTTTGGTTGAAAATTCAACTGTTTTGTTAAAAATTAAATTATTTCCTAGAAAATTTACTTTTTGTTTAAAATTTGTATTTCTGTGTTAAACAGTTAATTGAAATCTCTTTGGATGAAAATTCAAATCTTTTTTTGAAAGTTTGTCTTCCTGATTTAATAATTCGACTTTTTAAATAGAAGTTTTCTTTTTTCTTATGCAAAAATGCAACTGTTTGGTAGAAAATTTAACAATCTTTTTAAAAAGTCACACTTTTTGCATAAAATTAGGCTATTTAGCAGAAAATTAACTTATTGTTTACAATCCTAATTTGTGTGTTGCAAAGTGAATTGGAATCTTCTTTGGATTAAAATTTATATATTTTTTCAAGTTTTTTTTGTTGTTAATTCATCTGTTTTAGAAGAGATTTCATCTTTCCTGAATGTTCGTTTGAAAATTTAACTCTTTTTTTAAAAGTTCATCATTTTAATTATAAAATTCACCTGCTTTAGCAGAAATTACATCTTTATTGGATAAAAGTTCAACTGCTTTGATGAAACTTAAACAAGTTTGTTGAAAAGTCATACTTTTTTGTTGAAGATTTTACTGTTTTCTTGAAAATTTAAATGTTTCGTAAAAAATGTACTTTTTGTTTAAAATTTATATGTTGGTATTGAAAAATTAACTAAAATCTTTTCTGGATAAAAGTTCAAAGAAAAAGTAGTTTTTTTTTTAATTAAAAATTCATCTATTGTAGTGAAAAATTTCATCTTTCTTGAATAAAAATTCAACTATTTGGCCGAGGATTCAATTATTTTGTTAAAAATAAATCATTTTTGGATGAAAAATTCGTCTTTGGATTGAAAATCCAATTTATTTCTTAGCAACTTTTTTTTAATACCTACTTTTTGCTTGAAAAGTCAACCGAGATTTCTTTTTTAGATGCAAATTCGATCATTTGAAAAAATACAACAATTTTTGAATAAAAATTCATATGTTTTAAAAGAAATTTAATATTTTTGGCTAAAAATGCAATTATTTGGTAGAGAACTCAACAATTTTCTTAATAAGTCATCTTATTTGCTTAAAAAATTCGTTTTTTTTATTGAAAATTTAATTTTTTACGTAGAAACTTATTTCTTATTTTAGTTAAAAATGAATTTATTTGGTTAAAATTTTAACTATTTTGTTGAAAATTAATCTTTTTTAATTGCAAATTCAACTACTTGAGTAAAAGTTAAACTACAATGTTAAAAAAACTTTTTGGTTGAAGGTTTATGTTTCAAGCAAACTGTATGAAGTGTATAAAGTCATTTTTTGTATTAAATATTTTTTTAACTGAAAATGTAACTTTTCCATTATTAAAGATTAATACTTTTTTAATGCTTCGGCTTCGTGGAAAGTTAGTTTTTGTTGCTGAAAAGTTAAATTTTTGATTTAAAAATTCAATTTTTGCTGAGAAAATTCATCTTGGCTTGAAGGTTTAACATTTTAGATACACTTTTATTTATTTCTTGAGTGAAAACTCTTTATGTGTTGAAAATTCGTTTTTTTTTTTGGTTTAACATTTTTTTTTTGTATAAATTTCATTATTTTTTATCGAATAATAAACTATGACACTTTTTGTTTGGGAATTTATGTTTTTAGGTTGGAAGTTCAAATATTATTGTGCAGAATTCCTGAAAATAAAACCAAGGATCCAGCGACCGAATTTGGACAACCACCATAAAATATTCCTATTGAATTTTGAAAAAAGATAAAAAGTTTTTTTCTAAAAAAAATCCCCTTTTGGACAAAAATAAAAAAGAAGAAAGAATAATGAATAGGCAACTGACCAAATCCTTTTCCTTTTCTTTTTTTCTTTGGGAATTTTTGATTTTAATATTTAAATAGGATTTTTAATTGGATTTTAATCTCATTTGAATTTCTTTAATTTCAATTCAACTATTATTCTAAAAATGCAATGCTTTTGTTGAAAATTTAAGTATTTTGTTAAAGAGCCATCTTTTATATTAGAAAATACATTTTTTGTATAAAGTAAATTAATAAATTTGAAAATTTTATATTTGTTTCCGAAAGTTACTGTTTATTCCGTTTATAAAATATTTAATGCACTCAAAGCTGCGCATTTAAATTGTATGATATTTATCGCTGCGCAGTAGAGTTCTATGGTTTTAAAGCTGCGCAGTAGAGTTCTGCGGCTATTGAAGCTGCGCAGTATAGTTCTAGGGGACTTTGAGCTGCGCAGCAGAGTTCCACGAAACTGTCGCCTGCGCTTTAAAAAAAATCACCCCACTCATTTATTTTATTCACTTCTTTTTTATTTTTAGATTAATGGTTTATCCGCCAAAGGGCGGAATAGCGATCAACACCGAAGACTACTCGTGCCTCGGCGAGGATCAGTTTCTAAACGATGTGATAATAGACTTTTACCTCAAATATCTCACTTCCGAAATCCTCTCCGAAGTGGATCGAAATCGGACGCACGTCTTCAGTTCGTTTTTCTACAAACGATTGACGACTCCGAATGCCACGGCCGCCGCAGACAAGAAGGATGACAAGAAGGCGCTGACAGCGGCCGAGAAACGACACGAGCGAGTTAAAAAGTGGACGAAAAATGTGAACATTTTCGAGAAAGACTTTATCGTTATTCCGATTAACGAGCACGCACATTGGTTCCTCGCGATAGTGTGTTTCCCGGGTTTGGTCGGGAAAGTCGCGCCAAAGTCGACGAATGTGAAAGAGAGTGAGGCGTATAAAAATGTACATAAAAACAAGAAAGCGAAGGAGGTGAAGGAGGAGAAACTGCAGGCTTTTACGATTGCCAATACGACCATCACACCCGTTACGACCAAACCTCAAACGTCGACGATTACGATAGTTGAGGAGGGTGATGGATCCGAGAGAGACGAGGCTGAGGGAGATGATGAGGAAATGGAAATGGACACCGACGATGATGTGAGTTCGAAAAAGTATTGGATTTTTTTAATTATCAAAATTCTAGTAGCTTTTCCAGGGAAACCTGGTATTACCAGAGAATTGGTATATACCTGAAAAAAACCTGGAAATGTGTCAGGGAACTTTTTTCAAAGTCAGATAATTTTTTGAAGAGCGTAGTAAATTTTTTTTTTAAATTGCAATATTAAACTGAATAACACGTTCTTTTGTTTGTAATCAATTTTTTTGACTGAAGGTTCAACTATTCTCAGGGTGTCAACCCTACCTGGAAAATCTGGAATTGTGAGGAAATTTGTATATGCCTGTAAAAACCTGTAAATGTCAGGGAATTTTTTTAAGTCAGGGAATTTTTTGAAGAAATCAATTTTTGTGACGGAAAGTTCAACTATTCTATTTTTAGTTGAAAATTGATCGGGTTTATTTGAAAATTCAAGTCTTTTGTTGAAAATTCATGTATTTGATTCAAAATTTATTCTTTTTGGTTGAACTCCGTTAATTTTTATTAAAAATTTTAATTTTCTTAGGTTGAAATATCAAATAATACATTTTTTGTTCCGAATTCATCTCTTTTAAATGAAGATTTATTTAATTGATGGACAGTTACTCTTTTGTTAAAAATTCCTTTTTTTCTTTGGCTGAAAATTATTCTTTTTTACTGAAAATTTAACTATTCCAGTTGTAACTTTAATTATTTGTTTGAAAATTTAATTTTTTTTATTAAAAATTTTTTTTTTAGCGAAAATATAACTCTAATATTTGGTTCAAGAATTCTCTTTAGTGTAAAATTTGGACCTTTTTTTGGCAAAATCTTTTCTTAAAAATTCATCTTTTGTTTAAAATTCATTTATTCGAGATAAAGATTGATCATTTTAGTTGCATATTCATTAATTTGGTTAAAAATTTAACTCCTTAGTTAAAAATGGATCTTCCTAAATTCATAATACAACTTTTTTTGGTTAAAAACTCATATACTTAATTTAAAAATCGTCTTTCTTCCTAGAAAATTAATTTTTCTGTTTAAAAATTAATCGTCTTGTTTAAAGATTCATTTTATTGCTTAATAATTCAAGTATTGCATTTGAATGTTAATCATTTTAGTAATTAATTCATTTTTTTAATTGAAAATAATACTATTTGGTTAAAAGCTAAATTAAACTTGTTTAAAAAAAAATCTGTTTTTTTGCAGAAGAATACATTTTTAAACTGAAAATTTATATTCTTCCGTTGAAAATGCAAGTCTTTGATTGAGAATTAATGTTTTTTTTTAAATCGTCTTTTTGGTAGAAAATTAATCCTATTGGTTGAAAATAAATCTATCTTTTTGAAAATCTAAATTTCTACATGAAAACTTAGGAATTTGAAGCAGTTCAAATTAATTTTTAATATTGTACTCACATTATTTTAACTAAATATGCATTAAATTTTAAGTATAAGTAGAGAAAATCAAAATGTGTTAAAGTTTTATGCAAATTATTAATTATGTTTTCAGCATTATTTATTTATTTGTTTAATCTATGCTAAAATATTTAATAATATCTTGTAATATTAATGAAATTCCTATAAACTAAAGGTGGACATTATTTGTAAAAAAAAAACTCGCGAAAAATCATACCTGGAAAAAGCTTCAGATATCTGGAAAAAATCTGTAATTGTCAGTGAATTTTTTTCAGGATTTGAGTAGACACCCTGATTCTATTTTTAGTTGAAAATTAATCAGTTTTATTTGAAAATTCAAGTCTTTGGCTGAAAATTATATATTTTCTTGAAAAATTATTCGTTTTGGTTGAATTCCATTATTTTTTATTAAAAATTTAAGTCATCTTTGGTTGAAATATTAACTAATACATTTTTAGTACCGAATTCATCTCTTTTGAATAAAGAATCAATTAGTTAGTTGATAGTTACTCTTTCGTTAAAAATTAATTTCTTGTTAAAGATTCATCATTTTAATTAAAAATTCATCTCTTTGCTTGAAAAATGAGCTGTTTTGTTGAAAATTCGTTTTTTCTTTGGTTGAAATTTATTTTTTTTTTAAATTGAAAATGTAACTATTCCAGGTGCAACTTGAACTATTTTGTTGAAAATTTGTTTCTTTGTTTTGTTGTTATAGAAAATTAATTTTCCTACCTTAAATATAACTATTTAATATTTGGTTGATAAATTATTTTTGTTTGAAAATTTTGACCTTTTGGTATAAATCAATCTTCTAGGCTAAAAATAATACTTTTTATTGGAAATATAATGAGTCTAGTTAAAGAATCATCAGTTTATTTGAAAATTCATGTTGATTGAAAATGAATTTTTGAACATTTAACTTTTTAATTTAAAATTCATGTATTTTCTATCAAATTCGTTCTGCAAACATTTTAAAAAATAATAAAATTTTTTTTTGAAATGTCAAACAACATGTAAATGTTATAAGATTCTAAAATAAAGTTCAGTTTATAAAATTAATTTTTTAATTTTATTCGTTTTTAATTGGTTTCGAATACAACATTTGTTAATCAAAAAAATTTTAAACTTCAATTTTAAAAGTTTAAAATTCAAGAGTTCCATTTCGAGTGTTATAATTTGCAGCACAGTTTTTATTACTTCAAATGGAAACATTTATGGCTTTAGAGTTTGAATGTTTTAATTTAATTGACAGTGAAAAAATGTTTGAGAACCGGGAAATGACCGGAAATTTTTTTCGTTGGTTGAAACGGCCAACCTGGTAATTTCTAGTTTTCAGAAATGTTTTGCTAGTTATTGCTAATAGATTATGCAGGATGTCCGAGAACTTGGACTTTTAAAAATTCTAGGATTTTTCCTTGAATAATTTTTCATTTTCAGGGAATTTTTTCGAGAGCGTGCTTATTTATTTTAATTTACAATATAAAATTTAATAAAAATTATTTTTAATTTTTTAAAGTAGCTTGATGTTGATGTATTTAAATATTTTGTTGAAAGCACGTTTTTTCTGCTCAAAATTAATTTTGTAAACTGAAAATTTAACTATTCTATTTTTGGGTAAAAATTGGCCCTTTTTAGTTGCATGTATTATGTTGGAAACTTACCAGTTTGTTGGAAAAATTTTCTCTCTCTTATTGACAAAAAAATATTTCACAGTTAAAAATTCTACTCATTTTTAAAACTTGTCTTTTTTTAGCTGAACTAAACTGTTTTTGATTCAAAATTATAATATTTTTTTATTGAAATATCACATGCTACATTTTTTTGCACAAAAATTTTTACTTTTTTAATGTTCATCGTTTGAATGGGAAATTCATCTATTTGGTTGAAAACTAATCTATTTTGTTAAAAATTCATCTTTTTCTTGGATAAAAGTTTTTTTGAGAACTATTTGGTTGAAAATTGTTTTCTTTTTTTATTATTATTTTTTTAAATTGAAAATATAATTATTTCAGTTGAATATTCCATCATTTTAGTTAAAAATTCATCAGTTTGATTACAATTTTTTTAAACTGAAATTGTAACTATTCCATTTTTTGTTGAAAATTGATCTTTTTTAATTCAAAATCCATCTGTTTGGTTGAAAATTTGTCTTTTTTTAATTCCAAATTTAAATATTTTATGGAAAATTCATGTGCTTTGTTTGAAAATCGCTTCAATGAAGTATTTTTAATTGGATTTGTAAATTTGTCTTTTTAATTGAAAATTTAACTAATCCAGTTTAATATTCCATAATTTTAGTCAAAATTGCATTTTTTGGCTCAAAATTAACCTATTTTAGTTAAAGATTCATCATTATAGTTAAAAATAATGAAAATAATAAATGAAATAATGAAAAAACTGCAAATAGTTTTTGTTTCAATTCAACTGAAACTGCAATATAAAATTGAATAAGAAGCATTTTTTATTTGTGAAGGTAACTTTGTATTATTTTATTTAAATATTTTGCTATTTTGCATAAAAATCTTTCATAGTTAAAAATTACACTTATGTTGAAAAGTCAACTGTTCTTGATTAAAAATTAAAATATCTTTTTTGCAATAAAAATGGAATATTTGGTTAAAAGTTATTCTCGTCTGTTAAAAATTCGTTTTTTTGGCCGAAAATTAATTTTTTTAGCTAACAATGTCAACTAACTATTTGAATTGAATATTCTTTCATTTTAGTTAAAAATTCATCTCTTTGGCGGAATAGTAGTTTTTTAACTGAAAATTTTACGATTCAATTTTTTGTGGATAATTCACCTTTTTTTAGATGAAAATTCGTATTTTTAGGTAGAAATTAATCTTTTTGGTTAAAAAATTAATACTTCAATTAAAGATTCTTCATGTTAGTTAAAAATTCATTTTTTTTGGGTAAAATCAAACTGTTCCAGTTTAAGATTCACCATGTTAGTTAAATTTTATTTAATGAAAATATATCTATTTCATTTTTGGTTGAAAGTTCATCTTCTTTGATGAAAATTTTTTTTTTTTGTTGGAAATTTAAATATTACAATTGAAAATTTATCTTTCATTTTTTATTTCAGTTGAAGATTCGTCATTTCATTTGAACATTCAGCAATTTGTTTAAAAATATAACTTTTTATTTAAAATAGTTTTTTCGTTTAAAACTGATTTTTTAACTGGAAATGGAACTACTACAATTAAATAGGTATTCTATCATTCTGCTTGAAAATTTAATTCGTTGGTTGAACATTAATTTTTTTAACTGAAAATTTAACTATTCCATTTTTATGATAATTTATCTCTTTTAGTTGAAAATCGGTGTTTTTGGTAGAAAATGATTTTATTTAAAAATTCATCTTTTTCGTTTAAAATTTAACTATTTCAATTAATGATTTCTAACTATTTGAAAGATTTGTTATTTGAGTTGAAAATTGTATATTTCGTTGTAAATTCTTTAGGTTTTGTTGAAAAATGGTATTTTTTGGTAGAAAAGTGATCTTCTTGTTTTAAAATTCGTCTTTTTCGTTGAAACTTCAAATATTTCAGTTAATTATTCATCATTTTATTTGAAAATTCATCAGTATGGTTATAATTTTTTTCTTATGCGAAAAAATAATTTATTTCAACTAAAAATTGAAATCTTCCATTTTTTCTTGAAAACTAACAATTTTTAGTTCAAAATTCAGCTATCTGGTTGAAAATGTATTCATCTTAATTAGTTGAAATTCAAGTATTTTGTACTTGAGACCCAAATTCAAGAAATTAATTGTTATTATTAAAAAAATTTAATTTATTAATTTGTTTTAAACAAAAAAATATAATTTTTGCTATAAAATATGGCTTTTTAACAAAATACATGAATTTTCAACAAAATAATCGCATTTTTAACGTAATAGTTGAATTTTCAATTGGAAAAAATAAAAATACATTGCTTTCATTGAAAACTGTTTTAAACTAAAAATTAAACTATTGAAAATTTATTTTTTATTTTGAAAAATTTTGTATTTAGTTGAAAAATCGTTTTTTTAGGTAGCAAATTAATGTTTATGTTTGAAAACTTACATTTTTGGTTGAAAATTCAAGTATTCCAGTTAAATATTCATAATTTTAGTTTAAAATTCGTCTTTTTGTTTTAAACCAAAATTATTTGGTTGAAAGTTAAACTTTTTTGATAAAAATTAAATTTTTGGTTTAAAATTGTTTTGTTTAAGTTGAAATTCATCACTTTGGTTGAAATTTTTTTTGCGTTTATAATTAATTTTTGTTTGAATGAATGTTGAACTATTTCATGTTTGGTTTAAAAAATGATCTTTTTTGTTTAAAAATTCAACTATTTGGTTGAAAAATCATATTTTTAGAAGGAAATTAACCTTTTTTTTGGAAATTCAACTATTTCTTGAAAAAGCATCTATCTTGTTGGAAATTTAATATTTTTACTTGAAAAATTGGGAATTTGAAGTGGTTTAAATTTTATTTAATAAATTATTTACATTAATTTTAGAGAAATATGCACTGAATTTTAAGATAAAATAAAAATTTGTTTGCATTATTATTCGAATGCACGGATTTTAAGAAACAAATTCAAGAAATTATTAATTATGTTTTTGGTATTATCTAATTATTCGATGGGGCCAATATATTAAAGATTATCTTGTAGTATAATTTTACAAAGCTTTCTAAGTTAAACATATTAATCAAATCCCTACAAACCGAGAAAAACGTTATTTGTAATAAACTCGCAAAATTGTATACTGTTTATAATGTATGAATGGCTTTTTATCATGAAAAATTATTTCTAGTAAAAATTTGAGATACCTGGTAAAAACCTGGAATTTTAAAAGAATTTTTTTTCAGGGTTATAATAAACACCTGGTTAATGTTAAATTTTTTTAGGAGGATTATGAAGAAGAGGGAACTCCCAGTAAACAACCGAAAGTGTCGCCTCCTAGGCAAATTCAGGAGAAAGAGGAAAGATTGTAAGTTTTAGAGCGTCAAAATGAAGAATCTCGAATAATTAGAAACTAAAAATTTCGAAATATATTTATATAATGATCTTTATCTAATTTTTTAGACCCTGTATTTTGATTTTCGACTCATTGGCAGGAGCCAGTCGAAGTCGTGTTGTCGCTACTTTGCGCGATTATTTATCCTGCGAGCACAAAGCGAAACATAAAGGCACGGAAAAGGTATTTTCGAAAGATACGATAAAAGGTGCATGTCCGAAAGTTCCACAACAATCAAATTTCACAGACTGTGGAGTCTATGTCCTTCAATATGTTGAAAGCTTCTTTAAGGTAGGAATAATTTTTCAAATTTATATATATATTTTTTTTTTGATAAACGAATAAATTGGGATTTAGCAGCGTTCTTGAATGCTTAAGAATTTATGTTGAGCAAATGCTCTCGAGAATATGCTCAAGATTTAAGAGAATTGAATGAATTTATTGTTTAAACAAATATATATTATAATTGCTACTTTTATTTTTACAAAAACATTCTAGTGTGAAATGAACATATACTTCTTTAAATTAGAGAGTGGCTGCAGAGCGGGTAATTCCAGAATGTCAGGAAATGACAGGAAAAACCTGATAGAGTAAGGGAATTTTCGAAAAGCTAAAGTTGAAGTTAATTTTTTTATTATGGTCAACAATCGCAACTATTTAATTGAAAATTATTCTCTTTTGGTTGAGGATTCAAACTATTTTGTTTAAAAATTCATATTTTTTGGTTGAAATATCAAATATCACGTTTTTTGTTGAGAATTCATCTTTTTTGGTTGATAAATTTAGATATTTTGTTGAAAAAAATGTTTTTGATTGAAAATTAATTGTTTCAACTTAAAATTAAAATTTTACATGTTTGGTTCAAAATTTATCTTAAGTTATAAATTAAATTAAAATAATTGGTTTAAAATTCCTTTATTTTATTGAAAATTCGAATTTTTTGTATCAGAATATTTAGGCTTCTTAGTGACTAATATCTCTTTTTGGCTTGAAAATTTCTTTAAAAATTTAATTATTTTGTTGAAAATTCATGTACTTTGTTAAAAATTGGTATATTTTGGTAGAAAATTCATCTTTTTGGTTAAAAATTTATCTTTTTGGATAGAAATTTAATCTTATTAGCTGAAAAATCAAGTCTTTTATTTTTGGTACAAAATTTATGTATATGTTAAAAAATTAAATTTTTTCAGTTGAAGAGTTATCATTTTAGTTGAAAATTTACTTTAATTTTTCCAATTTTTGTGGAAAATTTACATTTTTACATAGAAATTTAATCTTATTCGTTAAAAGGTCTTCTGTTTTGTAAAAAATTTAACTATTCTAATTTTGGTTAAGAATTTATTTACTTAGTTCAAAAAAATGTAATAAATAAATTTTTAAATAGAAAATTCATTTTTTGGGTTGAAAATTTCTCTGTTTGGACACAAATTTATCCTTATTGGTTGAAAATTCAAGTACTTAGTTGGAAATAGAACTGCATTCCTAAAAATACATTTATTTGTATGATGATTCATCATTTTTCTTGACAAAACTTTTTTAAATCATACGTGCTTGGTTTAAAATTTATGATCTTAAGTTAAAATTCAAATATTTAGTTTAAAATTCCTGTATTCTATTGTAAAACTCGAAATTTTGGAAGAATATTTAAGCTTTTTGGTGTATAATTCCTCTTTTTCGTTAAAAACTCATTTACTTTGTTAAGAATTCGGCTATTTTGGTAGAAAATTCATCTAATTAGTTGAAAATTATTTTTTTCTCATTTGAAATGAATTTTTTAAACCGAAGATTTAACTTCCATTTTTTGTCGAAAATTGGATCTGTTTTCATAGAAATTGAATATGCTTGGTTAAAAATTTTAGTGCCTTGTTGAATATTTACTTTGATACTGATAAAAATTAAGTCTTTTCTGAAAATTGAACTATTCTATTTTTACTTAAAAATTTATCTGTTTGAGGGGAAAATTCAACTGTTTGTTGAATATCCCTCTGTTTTTGGTACAAGAGTACTCTCATCAGTTGAAACTTCATCTTTTTGGTTAAAAATTAATTTCTGTTGTTGAAAATTGAACTATTTTGTTGAAAATTTGTTTCTTTTTTAGTTAAAAATTTATTTTATTATTAGCTGACAATTTAAGTCTATTATTTTTGGTAGAAAATTGATCTTTTTCTTTAAAAAATGTTTTGTTTTTGCAGAAAATTTAACTATTTTTTTTTTTCAAGAATTTATTTATTTATTTGAAAAAAATCTTTTGAAGAAAAATTCGTTTTTATATGGAAAATTCATATTTTTGGTTGGATATTTATCACTGTGATTAAAAATTAATTTCTTTTGCTGTAAATTCGTTTCTTTTTATGTGAAAATTATCTTTTTTAAATTCAAAATATAACTATTTTATTTTTTCTTGAAAATTTATATTTTTCTTGAAAGTTAATTAATCGGGCTGTTAACTCGTTTTATTGTTATTTAAAATTTATTTTTCTAACTGCAAATTGAACTATTCTAGTTTTGGTTTGTAATTTTTTTTTAGTTTAAAATGTATACATTTGATTGAAACTATCTTTTTTGGTAGAAAATTAATCTTTTGGGTTTAATTTTCACTGAAAATGTAACTTTTATTTTTTGTCGAAAATCTATGTTTTTTGATAGAAAGTGAATCTTCTTTTGGTTGAAAATTTCTGTGTATGAAAATTAAATATTTTGCTGAGAATTAGTTTATTTCTTTATGGAAAACTTATTTTACTAACTGAAAATTTAAGTGTTTTATTTTAGATAGAAAATTGGTTTTTTGTTATTAAAAAATGCATGAATTTAGTTAAAAATTACAAATTTTTTAGTTGAAGATTTATCATTTTATTTAAATCCACTTTAACTATTCTAACTTTTATGGTAAATTTACATTTTTTCTAGAAATTTAATCTTTTTCGTGAAAAAATGTTTTGTTTTTGTAAATAATTTACTAATTCTATTTTTAAAGAATTTATTTAATTATTTGAAAAAAATATTAAAAATTCGTTTCTTTATATAAAAAGTTCAGCTTTTGGTTTGTGTATTCCAGTATTTCGTCTAAAATTCATATTTTTGCTTGAAAATTTATATTTTTAGTTAAGAATTAATTAATTTGGCTAAGAACTAGTTTTTTGTTGTTAAAAATATATTTTTTTGACTGCAAATTTGACTATTCTAGTTTTGGTTTGTAAATTTATATTTTTTAGTTCAAAATTTATACATTTTATTGAAACTGTATCTTTCTTGGTAGAAAATTCATCTTTTGGGTTTAAAATTGAGTTAATGTGTTGAGAATTTATTATTTTTTAAATTTATTGTTTTAACTGAAAATTCCATTCTTGTATTTTTGGTTCGAATATAATTTTTTGTATGAATCTAAAACTATTTTGTTGATAAGGGTTTTTTTTTGTCGAACTTTTATTCATACTTTTTGTTGAAGTTTCATAATTTTAGTTAAAATAATTCATTTCTTAGATTCAAAATTTATCCTTTGATTCGAAAACTCAACTAAAAAGTGTTTAAAATAGATTTAGAAACAATTTTTTTGCTTTAATATTTAGATTATAATTTAGAAATTTGGATAATTACTTTGACTTCTTTTACCATTTAAATTAAGCGCCTTTTCTAATTTGAAGCGATACGTTTTCGCGCGAAATTTAAATAATATAATTATTAGTAAAGATAGAAAATACAATTTTTTAAATCCCAACTTAAAATGCTTATAAATGCTCATTAAATTCTCAAATCGCATATAAAGGTCGAGCATATTCTCATGCTTTCTTCTTATTCTCGTTCGCTTTCTGTGCATTTAAATTATTTTCTTGTTTTTTCAGGAACCTGTTAAAAATTACACACTTCCGATAAAAACTCTGAGAAACTGGTTCGAGGAAATTGTAGTGACAAGGAAAAGAGAAGAGATTTCGAATTTGTTAATAGAGTTGATGAAGAGGACGAATGGTAGTCAAAATATTAGCCTCCCAAGTGTTATTTTTCCAACACAGGATGGAAAGTTAAAGCCGAAACCTGAGCCAGAGAAGTCGAAGAAGGAGGAAGTGAAGAAAACGAAGACGGAAGTGGAGAGCAAGACAAGCGCGGCGTCAACAACGCCCGCAGAAAATTCCGAATCTCCTGAGCAAAAGGTTGTGCCGGAAGTTACGAGCAAGACCATTCAAATCATTCCCTATTCTTCGACGTCGTCTTCGAGTTCGAGTTCGACAGAGGGAAATGTACCAGAAATGTCTATCGAAGCCATTCCTCCTATTAGGTGAATACCTTCTCTCTTTTTTTATTACTTTTTTAAAATTAAAAAGCGATTTTATCGATTTTTTGTTTTCAAACCGTAATTTTTAATTTAATATTTTACCATTTTTTAGTACTTTTCATGATCTAGTTTTCAAATTTAAATTTTTAGCTCAAGAGAGTATCCATTAATTACGTAAGGGAAGTTTTATAAAACCCGTATTCAGGTACCCTATTTGCAGTCCATAATGGAACTGAAAAAAAATTATAATATGATATATAATAATAATTACAGTCGCTATTAGTCACTTTTTTTTTAAATAAAGCAAGGCTAGACACCCTTTTTAATCTGGAAAAAGTTGGAAAGCCCTTGAATTTTGCTCATGTTCCCGGAATTTTGTATTCCTCTAGAAAAAATAGGTTTTCAAATTTTCTTTACTCTGCTGTACGAAAAAAGTGGTTGAACCGTTTTTTTTTTGTAGTTTTCGTTTGATTTGTAATTTTTTATTTTATTTACAAACAGAGCAACACACTCTTTTTAACAATAGATTTTTTATCTACTCACGGTGAAAGTTACGAAGCTACAATTTAAGATATTTCAAAGTTTCTCATTTATTACCAATTTTTGTCAATCTTAACAACAAATTAATTAAAATTTCTGAACCTAATAATTTTTTGCTGTTAATATTCTAGTTGAAATGTAATTTTTAAACTGAAACTTTAACGATTCCATTAGTGGTAGAGAATTGGTCGTTTTTTGTTTAAAATTCATATTTTCTGGATGAAAATTGAATTATTGAATATTTTTCTTTTTGAGTTACTAATTTTATTATTTTGGTAAAAAATTTAACTGTTTGGATGAAAATGAACTTTTCGTTTAAAAATTCATATTTTCTGGTTGAAAATACAATTATTTTGTAAACGATTCGTCTTTTTGGCTTGAAAATTTAACAATTTGGTTGAAATTTTGTTCTTCATTGATCGGAAAATCTTTCTTCGTAGAAAATTCACTTCTTTTCTCTTTTTTAATTACCAATTCAACTACTTGGGTAAAAGTTGAACCACAGTGTATTTTTACAGTTTTTTACTCTTTGAATGTTCATCTCTTTTGTTGAAAAATTAACGATTTTATTTAATACTCTTTTTTTTACTAAAAATTAATTTTTTACTTGAAGATTGAAAATTAGGGTGAAAATTCAACTATTTAGTTGAAAATTTATTTTTGTAGTAGAAAATTCCAGTATTCTGTTAAAAATACCACTATTTCGTTAAATAATTAAACAATTTGGTTATAAATAAAACAATTGAGTTAAAAACTCATCCTTTTTGGTTGAAAAATTAACGACATTGTTAAACATTCGTCTATTTGGAGATAAAATTCGTCCTTTTGGTTTTAAAATTCACCTTTTTTTGTTAAAAATGGAACTGTCTTCTTAAATATTTATTTTTTTTAAGTTTCATCTTTTTTTTCAAGTTGGATCATTTGGTAAAAAATTGATCTCTTTAGATTGCAAATTCAACTATTTTGTTTCCAATTTAATTATTTTACTTTAAACTAAAATCGTTTGAAATTCGGTAACTCAGCCATATTTCCACCAATTATAATTTAAAAAAAGTTCATTACATACGGAATTAAACTCCTTTTGATTATATCATCAACAACAATTAATTGCATGAAAAAATGTCATTTCATTGTTGCCAAAGATTAAAAAATGAGAAACTTTGAAAAATTAAATAGAATTAGCGTAAAAACGTTTTTTTTATCATAGACATATTTTGGGGACGTGTGGGAAATTTCGCATGTGGCCCTTTTTTTATTTCCACTAAACCTACAATTTCTATGTTTAGTGAAAAGTATTTTTAACTTTAAAAGAAAGATACCTGGAAAATTTTTTATTTGTCCCGGAAAACCTGGAAAAATCCTAAATTTTTTTGTTTAAGATACGCTATTCACTTTGGATAAAGTCACTTTTCTTTCAATAAATAAATCATAGGTTATTATTTCCTATTCAATATATATTCTATATCTATTTCTGAAGAGTCTTAAATTATTTTGAAATATTTGTAGGGTATTTTTAAAGATTTTAGAGTGTTTAAAAAAATATATAAGGCATTTTTAAGAGCTTTTAAAAGTTTTAAGGGATTTAAAAGGATTCAAAATATTGTAGGGGATTTTAAAAGATTAAAAGGATTTTATAAAATTAGTTTGATTAATTTGAAGGGAATTCAAAGCGCTTTAAATATTTTAGGATAAAGAATTTTCTAGAATTTCGAAAGATTTGGAACAATTTTACGGGACCTATACGGTTTTAAAATATTTTTTTATTTTTTACAGGATTTTACAAGGTGTCCAAAGTTTTCAATTTATTTTGAGGGGTATTTAAAGCTCTCAAGGTAACTTATTAAATTTTCCAGGATTTGAGGAAATATCAGATTTCACAGAATGTCATGGCATTTTATAATATTTTATTGGATTTCAAGAATTTTCTTACAAGTGAGATGTATTGTAGGCTTTCAAAGATGTGAAGAGATTTAAAATTATTTTTTTTGGAATTCACGATGAATATTTATTAATTTCTCCTGCATTCTTTCGAATGTTTTTGACTTAGTCAGGGTGGCCGCTGGAACGGGAAGCCGGAAAATGACCGAAAATTTATTTCTTGATCGGGAACTTTACAAATTTTCAGAAGAAAAATCTGTCCGAAGTTCGATTTTAACAGCTAATTAATTAAAAAATCTTTTACTTTAAAAACTCTTCATCTTAGATTTTTATTTTTAAGCGTATATTTTAATTTAAAGTAGTTTGAAGTGCATCCTTCAAGACTTAAAATATTAAAAATGAAAAGCGTTTTAAGTTGAAAAATGTTGGTAAAAAACAATATTATTTGATCAACTGTAAATATAAATAAATGAATAAATAATTTTAAAAATGGATCTGTACATTAAGTATTAAAAACTGAACAATAATTTATATGATAAAACGATTCTAAATCCGTTCAAGGTTTAGGAATTTCCAGATTGTAATTATTTCAATTTGAAAGTCTTAGTCATTAAAAAATGTAAAGGTGGGATTGAAACTTTATAAACTATTTTCAACTAAAAAATAATTTAATAATAATATATATTTGCAATTAAAGGGTTTTATTGAATTAAAAATATAGTTTCAGCCTAATTATTCTATTTTTAACCCATTTAATTAAAAAATTTTTTGATTAAGAAAAAGGATAATTATTTAATATTTAGTAATATTTGACTGTTAATTTAATACGAGTAAATTGAAGCAAAATATTTAAAAGTATACAATTTGTAACTTAACCGTTTGACATAGAAAGGTTTGAATTGTTAAAATTTCGAAAAGTTTATAAACTTTTAACGTTACAATTTTTATTGTTCTATTCAAAAAAAAATTAATTTGTAAGCGAAATTATTGAATTTTTATGCAGAAATAATAATTAAACACTTATTATTTGTAGAAAAAATTTGAGTAATTTTAAGAGATATTTATAAGTTTTCAAAAGATTAAAAATCCATTTAAAATTTGAAATTATGTCAAGTAATTTAAACGAAGTGTGTGAAAATGTTTTTAGAACTTCTAAACATATTTCAAAATGAAAGAATTTTCCCTACAATTTTTATAAAATCCTGCATTTTTTTTAAATCTTCAAAATCTTCCATGGTCGTTTTTGCCAATATTGGAAATCTCTTAAAATCTTTTTAAATATTAAATTTTTCTAGCAATATTAAAAATGTTGTTTTTTTTATTCTTTCGGGGCCTTTCACAATTCTTAAAAAGCTTCTAAATTTTTTGTTTGAAATCTGCAAAAATCTACATTTTATTTTAAATTTAAAGTTTTAAATTATTTTCGAATCTTTTTAAAACTTATAAATATCTTCTAAAATTACTTAAATTTTTTCTGAAAGAAATAAGTGTACAATTTTTATTTATAAATTCAAATTTGAAAGAAATTTTTTTAAATTAGCAGGATTTTCTAGAAGATTTAGGTTTTAGTTTTAGATTTCTCAAGATTGTGAAAAAAAATTTTAAAGCTTTTTAAGGATGCCTAAACTGTTTAAAATGAAAATAATTTAACTTCTAATTTAAGAACTTACAGTTAAAAAAGTTATATTTTTAAATTTTGAATGTTTCTAGGCTAAAATAACTTAATAATATAATTTTGACATTTTTTAAAGTTCATTGATTCATTCTTGAATTTAGAGTATTGAAAATGTTAAGTGGATTTATATTTTTAGAGCTTAATCTAAATTTTTGAACTCTATACTTTATAAATTTTAAAAATTCTGAATTTGTATACAAAATTTTTTAATTGGGAAACCTTTAAACTTCAATTTTAAAAGTTTAAAATTCAAGAGTTCCACTTGGAATGCTTTCATTTTTTGTTTATTTTTTACTACTTTAAATGGAAAAATGTTTAGAAAAGAATTCGGGATTAAAATTTTGATTGGTCGGGAAAAATGTTTGCGAGCCGGGAAAAAACCGGGAATTTTTTTCTTCAATTGAAACGGTCACCCTGTTATTCAAAATACACTAAAATTCTATTTAATTCAATGGTTTTGTGGGGTTTTTTTACAAGTTCTGTTTTAATTGTTCCTGAGGATCATTTGATAAAATGGTCAAAGGATTTTTAATATTTTAAAGTATTTTTTCAAATACCTTTGGCAGTTTCAAGAATTTTAAAAAATTTAAAGGGATTTCAAAAGATTTTATATGATTTGAAATATTTTAGATTTAAAAAAAACGTACAAGTAATTTTTTTTAACTTTGCAGTATTTTACGGTATTTTAAAAGATTCCAAGGAATTTCCAAGAGATTTAAACAATTTTATGTGATTTCTAAGGGTTTTAATAACTTAAATTTACCTTTATTCATTATCTTGTTCATCGTATTCTTCATATTTCCCTTAAATTCACTCAACTTTGACTGAAAACAATATAATTTTATTATTTTAAAAAAGTGGTCTAATTCATTTGAATTATTTTGCAGTCATTAGTAGGGTGGTTTCAAAGATTGGATGAAATTGAAAAATATTTTTTGAATTTGTTGCCCTTTGAGCGCGAAAAAAGTACTCTATGGGCGTGACAGAAGTACGTTTTGGTTCCTTTATTTTATCCCATAGGGACTGTGAGGTCAGCGTATTATTTTGTTAAATCATATGTGAAGGGATTTTCATTATTTTATGGTAATTTAAAAAATTTAAAGGCATTTTCAAGAGCTTTTAATTTGACATATTTTAGGGAATTTTAAAAGATTCTCAGATTTTTTCCCCATTAATTTCATTAATTAAAAAGGGATTTAAAGGTGTTTGCATTTATTTTAGGATAAAGATTTTGTTCTTAATTTCAGGAAATATCGCAAGATTTCATATAATTTCACGGGATTTAATATTATTTTAGTGGATTTTAACGAATTTATTCAAGATATGTGATTTATTTAGTAGGGCTTCTTAGATTTGAAATTATTTTTTGGAATTCTCCACGAATTCTTATTAATCTGTTTTTCTCTGAATTTTTATTAAACTTTTTTTCAAAGTTATGTCAATATTTTGAAGGGGTTTCAAATACTTAAAAATGTTTTAATGTATCTCAAAAAAAATTTCAAGGCATTTCAAAGAGTTTTAAACAATTTAAAGAGACTACTAAGGTTTTTAATCATTTTAAGGGATTTGAAAAAATTTTCATGCGATTTTAAAGGTTTTCTTAGGATATTTGTAAAAATTCCAAGGGATTTTGTAGGATTTCAATTAATTAGTAAATTACCCAGTAAATTCTTCCCGAGAATTATCATCAGATATTATGTCATTTCACGGGATTTTATAATATTTTAATGAATTGCCAAGAATTCATTCACAAAAAGTGAGGAATTGCGTAAGATTTCAAAGATTTCAAAAGATTTTCAAACATTTTTTGCAATTCCTTTGAAATTCGCCCTAAATTCTTTTGAATCTTTTTGAATTCTTCTAAATTCACATAATTTTCCTCAATATAGTGGATTCTTAAATAGTTTTTGTTTCATTCGTCTTGAAGTCTTTTTAAATTGACCTTAAATTCTTAGGTATTTCAGCAAATTATTTTAAATTCTCTTTAATTTTACTAAACTCATTCCAGATTTTTTCAATTCAATGTATTTTTTTGTATTTTTGAATTGTTTTTAATTCACTTGAGTTTTTAAATAATTTTTTGTTTTTCTTTGATTTTTCATGATTTTTATCGAATTCTTTTCGTTTCCAATAAATTTCTCTAAATTAACTCAAATTTTATAGTAATCAATGGCATTTTTTCGATAAAAATTTCGTTCAAACTCATTTGAATGCTTTTGAATTATTTTTTTGGAATTCATCCGCAATTCTTATTAATGTACCCTGCATTTTTTTAAATTTACGTAATTCTACTTAATTCAATGGATTTTTTTTTCTAATTTTGAAAAGTTTTTATTTTATTGATCCTGAATTTGATCGAATTCTTCTCGTTTACCTCATACCTATAAATTCATTTCAATTTTACGGAAATCAATAGAATCTTTTTCATTCTCAACAATTTTCCAATACATTTGAATTCTTTGGATTTCAACTTGAATTGTTTTGAACTCTTATAAATTTATCCTGAATTTGTTACATTTGGAATCTTACTTCTGTTTCACATAAAATGGTTTAAAATTGGTTGAAATACCGCAAAAATACTTAAAATCGCTTCATATCTACAAAATTCCATAAAAATCCCGTATAATCCTTTAAAGTCCGTGATAATGTCTTTATATCTCTAAAATTGATTAAAACCCTTCAAAATTCAGTAAAATATTTTGAAATCGTACGATATCCGTGGGTATACTTTAGAGTTTTTCAAAACCTTGTAAAAACTCTTTGAAATTTTTAAATCTCATTAAAATCTCCTGATTATCCTTGAGAATTCGTCAAAATACTTTTTCGCAAAAATACTAAAAATCGCTGTAAATCTTAAAAATCCCTTATGAACCTTTAAAATCCATGAAAACTCCATGAAAATTTTTGAAATCGTAAGCAATCCGTGGTTATACTTTGTATTGTTTCAAATGCCCTTAAATACTGTGAAATCATCTAATTCCCGTTAATGTCTTTAAAATGGATGAAAATTACTTAAAATTGATTAAAGTCCTTCAAAATTCCGTAAAAACTTTTGAAATCTTATGCAATCTTACAAAATTGATAAAAAATGGTTAAAATCCTTCAAAGTTCTCTTAAATCTTTTGAAATCCTACCGAATCCTCTAAATTCCATGGATAATCTTTGAAATCTTTCGGAATGCTTTTAAATTCTTTGAAATCCCTGGAAATCCTTTGGAATATCTCAAGATTGTTGAAAATCCTTAAAATTCCGTGAATACTTTCAAAGTTAGAATTTTTAAAATCCCTGTAAAATGAATAAAATCTCTAAAAACTATGGAAGTCCATTTTTTTTAACTTGTACTTTAATAATGAGGATATCTTGCAAGTTTGATGCTTTTTTAACAAATTTTGTAGCCAGGAATACTTTTTTGTCCTTTTGCGATATTTTTCATAAATTACGGAAAAAATTCAAAGACTACAATTTTAGGGAAAAAAAGAAATTCTCCCGGCCTCAAGAATGGCTTAGTAGGCATGATGCCTTTCTTTTATGAGAAGAAACTTTTAAAAAATATGTAGAAAAGGAAAAAAGGTAGGGTTTTTAAGAAAGTCTTTTTTATTGTTTTCTTCAAATTTTGAAATCATGGGAGAGTTTTTTCCCCCCTAAATATATAGTTATTGATTTTTTTCGTGAACTATTTCAAATATTTCAAAAGCATCAAACTTACAAGATATGTTCATTATCAAAATACAATTTCAAAAAAAAGTTTACAAAAAATTTAAAGATGGGTTTTGTGAGAAAATCGATTTTTAATTTTGGCAGAAAAGCGACTGCCATTTTGTTTATTTTAAACTTTTTTTTTTCAATTTTCTGACGGATTTTAAAGAAAGACGAAAGTTATAGAGTTTTAAGAAAAAATAGTTTTTTTTTTAACAAAGCACACAATTCAAATACGCATAGCTTTTTAGAAAAAATTCTGTTTTCAAATCGGAAAACATCCTTTGATATCTTCGAAAATTGTTTATAATCCCCTGGATCTTTTCAAATCTTATGAAAAATCTTTAAATTTCTTGCTTTAAAATTCTTTGGAATTCCGTAACATATTTGTAAATATTTGGAAACCTTAAAAACAATTGATATATGTTTTATATATTGAGTAAAAAATGTAATATTTTACGAATCCTTAAAATAGGGTGGCGGGAGGGGTCTAAAATTATTTAAACGATCCTTATATAATTAATGGACGTTCCCTTATGATACTCAATAATATAAAAAAATTTACATGTCTGATAATTTGTAAAAAATTACATCATAATGAAAGTTTCGTAGATAATTTTCTGGTAGATTTGTAGAAAATTTCATAGAATTTTCCGTGAAATTTGCATGAATAATTCTTGGAAAAATATAATAAACAAATTTTTTGTTAATAACATTTTTCGCAGATCGTCGGCTGAAACGATGCATTACCTGAAATCTAAAAGAATTCAGAGGATAGTTATGAAAAGTGATAGTTCTGACGATAAACCAGCCGCAAAGAAACTGAAAAGCGATAGTGCTGATTCCTGTAAATAAATGTTACTCTCTTTTTTTATAACTGTACAACTAAATTTAGTCACCCATAAACGATCCCGTTTACCTACACTGTAATAAAGTATGTAGTTAGTACTTCGTAAAATAATAATAAAAAAACTACAAGAACAATGGGAGATCTTGATCATTTTTTTACGTTTTTAGATCCTCAAATTTTAAGCTAAACTTTTAACAGTTTACAATATTTAATGTGTAAGATATTTCAAATAAAAGTTGAGGAGTAATACCTCCTGTGGTTGAAGAAAACGAAAAAGTTGAAAATAATTTTGAAAATCTATAGAGGTAATAATGATTTAAAGTTAGAAAAAATAATTGCTGAAACAATTTATTAGTACATATTTTAAATAATATTTTATTGTAACAAAGCTTTTTTAAATAAAGTTTTTTCTGAAATTTTCAACTTTTTGTCCACTTATCGCTTTCGAGTGAGTTAATAACTAAGGTTATGTAACAAACATAATTTTTTAACATTTTATTTTTATTTTTAATAATATTCTCTTGGAAAAGTGTTAGAAAGTTGCGCTTTTTTCCTCAAATTTTCAACTTTTTGTCCACTTTTTTTTATTAGAGTGAGTAATTACTTGTAATTAAAAAATTTAATAAAAATTATTGTTTAAACAACCAAATGTTTAGACTTTCTATCCAAATAGTTATATTTTTAACAAAAAAGTTCATTTTTAACTAAATAGTTTCATTTTATACCAAAACATTTGAATTTTCTTCCTAAAAAAATGAATTTGTTGAATCTTCAATTAAAGAACTGAATTTTTAAGTACGTAGTTCAACTTTAACCAAATGGTTAAATTTTCAAACAGAAAATACGATTTTTCAACAAAATAGCTGAATGCTCATATAAGTCAAGATTCATTATCTATCAAAAAAGATAAATTTTGAAAAGAAAACGACGCATTTGGAACCAGGACTGAGAAAAATGTTCTATGAGTTGTTGAATGTTCGAACCAAAAAGACGAATTTTCTACAAAAAAGTTAATTAAATAGTTTAAATGGTTTAATTTTCTACCATTTTCAAATAAAAAAGGCGAATTTTCAACAAACAGTTAAATTACCACCAAAGAAAAAGGTAATTTTCTACCAAATAGATAAATTTTTAACTTAAATTATGGATTTTTAACCAAACAACTGAATTTTTAACAAAGTAGTTCAACTTTCAACCAATAAGTTATATTTTCAACCAGAAAAAGATGAAATTTTAACAAAAAGACTGAGCCCTTTAAAAATTAATTTTACCAAAATTAATGAATTTTTAAACTACAAATAAAACTTTTCAACAAAGGAGTTGAATTTTCAAATCGAAAATATGAATTTTCAATCAAAATATATGAATTCTCAATGAAAAATAATTTAATTAACTTAATTATTTTAATTTGAAATTAATCACAATTGAATCCAACAACAGAAGACGAATTTGAAACCAAACAGTTCCATTTTCGAGCCGAAAATATGATATTTCAACACAGATTACTTTTTAACCAAATAGTTAAACTTTTTACCAAAATACATTAATTTGCAACTAATTTTTAACCAAAATATATGAATTCTCATCGAAAAATATAATAGTTGATATACCATTTCAAACAAAAAAGTTACTGAAAACATTTAACAAAAAATTAATATCCTTAAAACATTGGCAAAATGTTAGAAATACTACAATCCGAAAAAGTGGAATGCCTACTATTTACCAAATAATTCTTCTTGATGCTAATTTATTATTTGTTTATAACTAAAAAGTCAAAGGAATGCTGAAAATTTCAGAAAAGATCAACACATTCTAGCATTCTAGAGAATATACTTTTAAACAATAATACATATTTTAAACAATTATTCTTGTTAACTTGCAATTATTTTTTACCCCACTAAAAACTGGACAAAAAGTTAATGATTTAAAAAACGCATCTTGAAAAAGAACCTGCCGAGCCTGCTTAATTTTTTTTTAAATTCCAACATAAAATTGCATAAAAATGATTCACTTTATAAAAGTAGCTTTATATTACTTTATTTAAGTATTTTGTTGAAAATTCGTTTTTTTTTTGTTAGAAAAGAATTTTTTTAACTGAAAATTTAACTTCTATATTTTGTTAAAATTCATAATTTTTAATTGCAAAATCAAATATTTGGTTAAAAATTCTTGTTTTCGATATAAAATTAATCTTCATGGTTAAAAAATTATCTTTTTTCTTTAAAATTCAACAATGTGTTAGCAATTTTGTTAAAAATTAATTTCTTTGGCTTAAAATTCATCATTTTAATTAAAAATTCATACCTTTCATAGAAAAAGGAGTTATGTTTTTACAATTTCTTTACTCTTTTGCTGAAAATTACTTTTTTTTGTACTGAAAATTTAACTTGAACTATTTTCTTGAAAAATAGTTTTTTGTAGTAATTAATCTTCTTGGTTGAAAATAACATCTTTGTGGTTTAAATTCAACTATTTCAGTTGAAGATTCATCAATTTTAGTTTATAATTCATGTTTTTGATTCAGCATTAATTTTTCAACTAAAAATGTAACTATTTAATTCTTAGTTAAAAATTATCTTTTTTAGTTGAAGATTCATAAATTTAGTTAAAAATTCATCATATTAGTTGAAAATTCATCACAATTTTTGAAAATTATTTTTTTTAAATAAAAATTTATCCAATTGTTGGTACATAATTGATCTTTTTTAGTTTAAAATTCATGTTTTGTTGAAAAATTGTTTTTTTTTGGTAGAGATTCTTAGTTGAAAATAACATGTTTTTGGTTGAAAATTTATCTATTTCAGTTAAAGATTCACTTTTCCGTCGAAAATTAATCTTTTTTGTTTAAAATATAACGCATTAAATGAAATATTTATCGTTTTAGTTGATAATGTATCACTTTGCTTGAAAATTATTTTTTTTTTACTAAAAAATTAACTATTCTATTTTTGATTGAAAATTGATCTGTTTGAGTTCAAAAGATCAAGTATTTAGTGCGAAGTTAATGTATTTTGTTGAAAAACTGTCCTTTTTTAGTAGAAAATTCATCTTCGTGTTTGAAAATTAATCTTATTGTTTGAAAATTTATATTTTTTGTTGGAAATATTCGAAAGTATGAATTTTCTGAATTTTTTAAGATAACTTAAATATTACTTTCGGAATACTTTAATTTCTTTGCTAAAGATTTTAATTAGTTTTTTTTTCACCAACTTGAAATTTCTGTAAAAATATCAATTTGAAAATGCAGAAATAAATTCAATTTTTGCTTGAAAATTTATCTTGGTTTTGGTAATTAGAAATATCGGGAATTTACTAATTACAGGATTTTGTAAATTCTGGTCTTAACTTTTTGAAATATATAAATTTCATTACTAAGTACTCTCGGTAGTTTCATTTTTCTCAGAAATTTGAAATTTTTGTAGAAAATTAATCTTTTGTGTTGAAAATTCAATTTTTTGGTTAAAAATTAGTTTTTTTTATTGGAAATTATTTTTCTAAACTGAAAGTGTAGCATTTTAGTTAAAAATTCGTCACTTAATTAGAAAACTTGTTGGTTCTTTTGAGAAAAATTTGTTAACTACAAATTTACATATACAAATGCAGTTAAAAATCCATCTTTTTAGTTAAAATTAATCTTCTAGTTTAAGATTAATTTTTAACTAAAAATTTACCTATTCGAGTTTTGGTTGAAAAGTAATTTGTTATTTGAAAATTCGTCTTTCTGGTTAAAATTATTCTTCTTGGTTGAAATTTTACCTATTTTTTAAAGAAAGCTAATCAAATTAAAGATTTATCATTTTAGTTGAAAATTTACCGGTTTTGTTGAAAATTAATTTTTTTAACTGAAAAATTAACTATTCTACTTTTAATAAGAGTTGCCTTTTTTGTTAAAAATTAATATTTTTTTATTGCAAAGGTTAATTGTTTCAGTTGAACATTCCACCCTTTTAGCAAAAAATTCATCTTTTTCGTTGTACATTAATTTTTTAAACTAAAAATTTAACTATTCAATTTTTTGTTGAAAAATGATCTTTTCTAGTTAAAAATTCTTTTTTTGTTTGTAGAAATTGATTTTCTTGGTTGAAAATTCTTAATTTTGGGTAAAAATTCAACTTGACAATACTTTATCGCGGATATATCTGTCCACAAGTCTTTCCCCTGTTTTTAGTAGGAAAGATCTGAGGCTAATGGGACGGAAATCCTTGGGTGAAGTATAACCGATCCTTCCTGTTTTCGAAATAAAACTACTCTCGTACCCCTCCATGAAGTCGCAACATAAGCCAACGCCAGACCAGCCCTAGCAAGTCTCACAATCGGCCTCTTCGATGATCCCACGAGCACTCTGTCAGAAGACGGGATATATGACATCCGGACCAGGAGACTTGTAAGGACTGAAGGACTTCACGGCCGACCTGACCCTGGCTGGGTAACAATATCGTTGGCTAGCCGCCGTTTCGGGCCCAGTTGGGCCAAAGGCGGCTTTGATTGCCTCGGAGGTGTCGTCCCTTCTTCTCAGATACTTGGAAAGCCCGGTAAATGTGCCTTGATCAGGTGAGGCAAGGCCTCTGCCTAGCCTCTGTCTAGCCGCCTCTGCTTTCTTCTCCATGTCAGTGTATAAGTTGGTCCAGCTTTCATGCCCTGCCTTACGTATTGCATTCCTATATTCGTCCCTCATCGTCGTAAATGAGGTTCATAGTTCCTCCGTTTTGCCAGTACTTGCACATCTGAACATCTCTCTGTTTTCTCTTCGAAGCTCTTCGAGTTTCCCATTCCACCAGTGTGTATCTCCAGCCTTTCGCCCTCTTAAAGCTCGACAACTACTTTCATAAGTAGATTTGTTGGCATCGTACCGCGGGTACGATGGATTCTATTTCAAACTCTATCTGTGAATGATCTAAGAGAGTGGGTTCTTTTGAGACTCTCCACTTCTTAATTTTATCTCTAAAACTACCGGTGCATGGAGTGATGTCAATGACTTCCTCCTTGACCGAGTTACGAAACGTCGGGGTGTTCCCCGTATTAAGAATGCCTAAATCAGTGGTGATTAGGTATTCCAGTAGAACATTACCTCTTTAGTTGATGTCCGTGCTGACCCACAGAGTATGGTGGGAGTTAGAATCCCACCCCAGAGAAGAGGAAGTCCCCTTACCTTCCAATATTCCACCAGTGTACGTACCTTCACCGGTGGAATCGTATCGCTGTCATATGGAAAGTAAGTCAATCCCATAACTAACCTTTCTATTTCTTTAAGATCCGTGACTATCACCAGCAGGTCTCCAGAACTTAGCTCAAACAGCCGAAAGACGTTGACTCCCTTTGCCAGTATGGAAGCCCTTGGATTGTCCGCCTTGGGGTCTCTGTAACAAAAACCAGCCACCCTCAAACCCCTAATGGTATCTCGAACTAACCAGGGTTCCTGGACTAGCGAGATACTTGTGTTCCTCGCAGCCATGACCCTCTGCAAAACTGCAGAGGCGCCTTTGCTGTGATGCAAGTTAATTTGAGAAATGGTTAGACCGGGAGCAGTCATTTAGGTCTGCTCCCGATCTTCCTGTGCACCCACAGGGTCCTCCTGCCCCTGGCCGGCAACCTTAAAGTTGACCTGTACAAATTGGTAGAAGGGCCTGTTGTTGAGGACAGCTAGAACCCTCGTCCAAGACTCGGAGATTTGCACAAATGCTTGATTCTCCGGCTGCACCCTCTCCCTGAGACCTATAGGGCCTGACGGTCCACCAGGACGCTGTCTTATGTGAGGGGTTGAGTCCCTTGAACCACCGGAGGACCACATGCGACCACACAACGTCTTCCAGTTAACCACGTCGTAGCCCTAACCATCGTTTGGAGCAACTCAACTACACCCACCTTAAGAGATGCACCTTCCTAAGGCCTTGTGTCGACCACAGCTTGGTGTAGCCAAGGGTAAAAGGTGTCGCTGGGTTGGATGTCACAAATACAAAGACTCCTTCCCTACAGAAGGAGGTCTTGATTTTTGGCCATTGATCTGGGGACATTCTTGTGAGCTACCTTCAGGTAGCCTTTCTGAAGAGCTCAAACTGCTCTGTAGCTCCGTGTAGAGTCAGTGTAACTCTTATTCGTCACCAGCATCGTCAGGGGTCAGCCGTGTGAGCGGTTGTCAATCAAGCCCCCGACGAGTACCTGTTCGTCGGTTGCTGGGCTGCCCTGTGCCTCTTCACAGGCTTAGCACTCCCCTCCCCGGTGGGGTGCCCTTTGAGCCCCTTTCTCGTTTCTGGGCCACAGTGCTGATTATCGGCGTTGTAGTCTCCTATGTTCCAGGTACCGCAGCTAATCCAATAGCCCGCTGCGCTTGCCTCTTAAGTGTTATTTTTAGGAGACTATCAAGCGACTCGCTGAATTAGGGGCTGATGTCAATGCGAAATCAGGTGACAATGTGGCTGCCTTACATTTTGTAGTGAGACACAAACGTGTCAGCATTATTGAATGTCTTCTAAGTAATGGCGCTGATGTCAACTTTGCTACCGGCAGTTATGATAATACGGACTAACCTTGGCCACGGGATTATTCTATTCTGTAAAGAGTGATCATCCTAGTTTACAAGCAAATTATTCCGACTTTCAAACAATAACTGAAGTGCTCTTGAAAAAAGGTGCTTCTGTGGAGTTCGTGTTACACAATTTTGGCCAGGAATAGTCAGACTCCTCCTTGATCATGGCGCTGATGTAAATTCTGTTGATGAGCAAGATTCCACGCCAATTTTTTATGCAGAGAATTCGATGATTCGTGAAATGCTGATAGAGAAAGGAGCAAATGTCAACTATAATTCTAAATCATTACTTACACCCCTTTTACAAATAATAACTTTGGATCGGAGATCATGTGTCGAAGTTCTTTTAAGGAATAAGGCCAGGCCCTCTCAACTCTAATGGGCGAATATGAAGATTTATGATTATTATTTTAAGCGTAGTACAAGTTGCGGCCAACTGTTGGCGCTGCGTGTTATCCACATTGCAC
>JAAAKG020151436.1:0-24058 GCA_010014905.2 Druon quercuslanigerum
AATTTATTTATAAAAAAGTTGAAAAACTAAATAATCAGGCTCGACAACTTTCTTCGAAATTTTATCAGCTTTAAAAAGAAAACTTTCAAGTCGGTCCACAGGTTCAGCCGTAATCGTATTTGAACCCAAAAATGTACTTTTTACCCCAAAATTTTTTGTTTTCTATTTTTATTTTTAGGCTGACACTTTTAATTTAAAAAATTTTAAAATGATGTCTTGAATACTTGAAAGATTAAAAATTAAAAGCCTTGAAATTACAAATTTTGGTTAAAAAGCATTTTTATTTAATAAATAAGTAAATGAATTTTGTAAAACAGTTTAAAATTTAAGAATTTACAGATGTTAACGCTAAAAATTAAACGTCTGACTGTAACTTTATAAATTATTTTCAACTTCAAAATAACTTAATAATAATATGTTCTTAATTGAAGGCTTTTATTAAATTTTAAATATTGCTTTTAGTCAATAAATATTATATTTTTAACACATGTAATTTGAAATTATTGAATTACGAAAAATATTACTTATTGAACATTTTGAATGTTTATTTAAGACAAGTAAATTGAAGCCAAATATTTAAAAGTAAACAATTTGAAACTTAATTGTTTGACATAGAAAGCTTAAAATTGTTTAAATTTCAAAAGCTTTTAAAATTTGAACCTTACCATTTTTATTATTTTATTTTTAAAAAAAATTTAATTTGTGAGCGAAATTGTTTAATTTTAATGTATAAATAATAATGGAACACTTATTATTTGTAGACAAAATTTGAGTAATTTTAAAAGATATTTTGAAGTTTTAAAAGATTCAAAATTAATTTAAAACTTGAAATGATCTCAAGTAATTTAAACGAAGTGTGTGAATTTTTTTTCAGAACTTCTAAACTGATTTTGCAATTAATAGAACTTTTCTACAAATTAAAAAAAATCCTGCAAATTAAAAAAAAAATTAATCTTCTAGGGTCTTTTTTTTTGACAATTTTGGAAATGTCTTAAAATCTTTTCGAATATTTTATTAAAGTAATTTTTCAGAATAAAAAATCAAATTCAATTTTACTAGGATTTTTTCAGAATTTTTTTTTATTTATTTAGATTCTTTCACAATTCTTAAAAAGCTTCTAAATTTTTTGATTGAAATCTGCTAAAATCTACATTTTGTTTTAACTTAGGTTATATTTTTCTAATTTTTTTCTAAAAATAATAAATGTTCAAATGTTATTTATAAATCCAAATTTTAAGAAATTTTTTTTTAATTCGCAGGATTTTCTAAAAGTTATAGGAAAAATTCAACAAATATTAAAAGTTATTTATAAGTTCTGAAGAAATTTCAAAAATAACTTTTAAATTTGGAAAAACTTTAAACAACTTCTAGATGTCTTAAGATTTTGAAAAAAAAAAACTTTAAAGCTTTTCAAGGATGAATAACTATTTAAAATAAACATAATTTAACTTCTAATTTAAGAAATTTTCGATTTAATTTTGTATAATTTTTTATGTTTCTAGTATAAAACAACTTAATAATATAATTTTGAAATTTTTTAAAGTTCATTAATTGATTCTTTAATTTAAAGTATTGAAAATGGTAACGTGGATTTATAATTTTAGAACCTAATTTAAATTTTTGAACTCTATAATTTATTAATTTTAAAAATTCTAAATTTCGAAGTTTAAATTTGATTACACTTGAAATTATTTAGTTGAAGTTTTAAACTTTAATTTTTTAAAGTTTAAAATTCAAGAGTTTCATTTTGAATGCTTTAATTTGCTGCTTATTTTTTTATAACTTGTACCTTTACTGTTTAGAATAGAGTTCGATTTTTAAAATTTTATTAATCGGGAAAAATTTTTACGAACCGAGAAAAAATCGGGAAATGAACGGAAATTTTTTTCTTCTATTAAAACGGTCACCCTTAAATTTTTTTTTGCAAAAAGCAGCACACAGTTTAAAAAAATGTTTAAAAAAATTTATTATTGTTCTTAGCAATGTTCTTTTAGAACAGAGATAGAAAGTCGTGGTTTTTTAAAAAAAATTTACTTTTTCTCTAGTTTTCAATTAAACTGAATTAAACAATTAATTAAAGTTAAGAAAAATAATTGTTTAAACAATTAATTAATAATAATAATAATTAATTTGAATAATATTAGAAATTTGCCTTTTTTCTGAAATTTACAACTGTCAGTCGACTTGTCGCTTAAGATGAGTTTATAATTAATTTAATTAGGCAAAAATAATTATTTAAACAAATAAATGTGTATTTCTTTTTATTAAAATTTTTTTTAAAGTGAATTATTTTTGCATATAAAAGTGCATAATTAAGCGTGCTTATGACTAAAAAAAAGCAAAGCAAAGTTAAACATTTCAGGAAAAAACCGAAACTTTTTAGCACTTATTTAAAAGAAGATAGTTAAAAAACAATAATAAATTGTTTAAACAACTATTTTTATTAACTTGCATTATTTATTACTTCACTAAGTGAAAAGTAGACTAAAAGTGAAAAATTTTAGGGAAAAGCCGCATCTATCTGACTTTAATATAGATAAAAATAATTACTAACAATTATAATTTTTTTAAACAATTATTATTAAGTCACTCCAAGTGATAAATAGACGATTACTTAAAATTTTCAGAAAAGGCAAGACTTTCTGCATTGGGGCAAATAGAATATTATTAACAATAATAATAAATTGTTTATACAATTATTTTATTTAACTTGAACTAATTATTATTTCACTCCAAGTGAAAAGTGGACAAAAAGATGAAAATTTCAGGAAAAACTGCAATTTCTAGCATTATGCAAAGATAATATTATTCGTAATAATAATAAATTGCTTAAACAATAATGTTTCTTAACATTAATAAAGCTCATTTAGCCCTAAATTGGTATAAGAAAAACTATAACATATTATAATTTTTTAATTATCTGCGTGATTTAAAATTCGAGGCTCTTTTTTAAAAAGTCTTTGATCAAGTAAATAAATTAATATAATATTTTACAGATGGCACCTATTTTCTTTGATTATGAGCGCACACCTTTGGGATTAAAAAAATTGAAAATGTCTTTAGACGTTTTTGAAACTTACCTGAAACAATCAAAATCCAAATATGCAGCTGGAAGTAAGTTAAAAAAAATTTTGTTAATAATTTTTACTACAGAAAAGCTTGCTTTAGAAAAAAATAGTTTGGGTTGAAATTTTTTATTTAACAAAATTTATATGATTTTTTGTGTTTAATCTTTAATTATAGGTAAAAGTTCAAATTTTTATCCAATCCTAAATAAAATTTTGATCATTAGAATTGGATAGAAATTTTAACAGATTATGAAATATTTACAGGTTTAAATATTTATTTATTAGATTCTTATTTGAAATTATGTTAATTTAGCTGCTTAAAATTGAAAATTAAAAAATTCATCTGTAGAAAATTCAACTGATAAAAATTTAAAAAATTGAGATTTCAATTTTTTAAATTTTCAACTAAATTCGCTTTTTTCTTCAATTAAAATTTTTTTTCTATTATTAAAAGTCGAAAGTTTAATTTCCAAAAATTTTCTTTCATTTTCAACAGTTGAAAATTCTATTTTTTTTTAATTTCTACCTCTATACAATTTAAAAAATAATTTAATTCAACTACTAAAAATTAATTTGTTGTAATTTAAATTGTTGAAATTCAAACTGTTAAAAATTGAAGAAAAATTAATTTCTAACAGTTGAAAATTAAACTTAGAATTCAGTTTTTAAAATTTGAAAATTCAATGTTCATTTTTCTTAATTTTACATGAATTTTTAACAGTTGAAAATTTAAATTTCTCGTATTTTTTTCCTGTTAATTAAAAGAGTTGAAAATTTAACCGCTGAAAGTGCATTTGTTGTAAATTCAATAGTTGAAATACAGAATTTTATATATATACAATACAGAATTTAAATCAATACAGAATTTTAAAATCTTGAAATACAGAATTTTCAAAAATTGTAAATTTTTTTCACTTTTCTTTAATTTGTATGTTGACTTTTCAAAAGTTAAATTTTCTTCGATTTTCAATAGTTAAAAATTTTAATTCTCAACAGTTAATAATTCAGGGTTAAATTTTTTTAAATATTCTTTAATTTTTAACCATGTAACATTAAATTGTTGAAATGTAAACGGATAAAAATTCTACTGTTAAAAAGTCAACGGTTTAAAATTAAAGAAAATTTAATTTTCGATTTAATTTACTTTTCTTTAATTTTTCAGAGTTGAAAATGTAATTTTCAACACTTAAACGTTCAATTTTCTTCGATTTTAAACTGTTTACAATTTAGCTGCTTAAAATTGAAAATTGAGATTTCAACTTTTTTTTAATTTTCAACTAAATTCGCTTTTTTCTTAATTTAGAATTTTTTTTCCATTATTAAAAGTCAAAAGTTCAATTTCCCAAACATTTCTTTAATCTTCAACAGTTAAAAATTCAATTTTTTTAAATTTCTATCTGTATAAAATTAAAAAAAATTTTATTCAACTGCTAAAACTTAATTTGTTGTAATTTCAATTGTTGAAATTTAAACTGTTGAAAATTGAAGAAAAATTAATTTCTAACAGTTGAAAATTAAACTTCGAATTCAGTTTTCAAAATTTGAAAATTCAATGTTCAATTTTCTTAATTTCACTTGAGTTTTGACAGTTGAAAATTCAAATTTCTCGTATTTTTTTCCTGTTTAATTAAAAAAATTACAAATTTAACTGCTAAAAATGCATTTGTTGTAAATTCAATAGTGGAATATTAAACTGTTGAAATACAGAATTTGCAAAAAAAATTAATTTAATTTTCAAATTCCTCTGATTTTGTTTAATGTTTAACAGCGAAAAATTTAATCTTTAAAGTTAAAATTTCTATTTTTGAAAGTCGAAAGTGCAACGTTTAATTTTCTTCAATTTGCTTTAATTAAAAAAAATGAGAAATTCGATTTTTGCCTGTGTACAATTTAAAAAAATTGAAAATTCTACTGCTAAAAATGTATCTCTACTATTAAAATTGATGAAAATTGAATTTTCAATTTTCTTAAATTATCTTTATTTTTCAACAGTTAAAAATTCAGTTTTCCTCGATTTTAGCCTATTTAATAATTAAAAAATTAAAAATTAACCTGCTTAAAATTCATTTGTTATAAATTCAATTTTTAATTTCCTTCTTTACTCTAATTTTTTTATAGTTTCCTTTTAACCAGTTGAATTTTTAATTGTTGAGAACTACATTTTCAATAATTTAATATTCAGTTAATAATTTTGTAAAATTTTCAAAAATTTATTTATCTCCGCTTTTTGAAAGTTGGATTAAAAATTTTTTAATTAATTTTCAACGCTTGAGCGATCAATTTTCTCCGATTTTAAACTGTTCAAAATTAAGTTGCTTAAAATTGAACATTGAAAAACGCATCTGTAGAAAATTCAACTGATAAAAATTAACGAAAATAGAGTTTTCAGTTTTCTTTAATTTTCAACAAAATTCGCTTTTTTCTTCAATTAAAATTTTTTTTCCATTATTACAGGTTGAAATTCAATTGTTGAAATATAAACTGTTAAACATTTTACTGTTAAGAGTTCAACTGTTTAAAATTAAAGAAAATTTAATTATTAATTTTCTTTACTTTTGTTTAATTTTTAACAGTTAAAAATATAACATTCAACATTTAAAAATAAATTTTTTAATAGTAAAAAGTTCAATTTCCCAAAATTTTCTTTAATTTTCAACAGTTGAAAATTCAATTTTTTTAATTTCTACCTGTATATGATTTAAAAAAAATTTAATTTAACTGCTAAAAATACATTTTGAAATAAAACTGTTGAAAATTGAAGACAAATTAATTTCTAACAGTTGAAAATTAAACTTTGAATTTTCTGCAGTTAAAAATTCAGTTTTCAAAAGTTGAAAATTCAATGCTCAATCTTCTTAATTTTACTTGAATTTTTAACAGTTGAAAATTCAAATTTCTTTTATTTGTTTCCTGTTAAATTAAAAAAATGGAAAATTCAACTGCTAAAAATGCATTTGTTGTAAATTCAATAGTGGAATATTACACTGTTGAAATACAGAATTTAAAAAAATTTTTTATTAGATTTTTAATTTTCTCTGCTTTTCTTTAATGTTTAACAGCGAAAATATTAATTTTTAGTAGCTAAAATTTTAATTTTTGAGAGTCGAAAGTGCAACGTTTAATTTTCTTCAATTTGCTTTAATTAAAAAAATTAGAAATTCGATTTTTTTCTGTGTAAAATATAAAAAAATTGAAAATTCTACTGCTGAAAATGTATCTGTTGTGAATTCAGTTGTCTAAAGGTGAACTGTAAAAAATTCTACTGTTGAAAATTTAACTATTTAAAATGAAGGAAAATTGAATTTTCAGCAGTTGAAAATTCAATTTTCAATTTTTTAAAATTATCTTCATTTTTCAGCAGTTAAAAATTCAGTTTTCCTCGATTTTAGCCTATTTAATATTTGAAAAAATTAAAAATTAACCTGCTAAAAATTAATTTGTTATAAATACAATTCCTGATATTTAAGCTGTTGAAAATTCAATTTTCAATTTTCTTCTCTTCTCTAATTTTGGTATAGTTTTCTTTTAACCAGTTGAATTTTTAATTGTTTGAACTACATTTTCAATAATTTAACATTCAATTAATAATTTTGTACCATTTTCAAACATTTATTTATCTTCGCTTTTTAAAAGTCGGATGAAATTCTTTTTTTCAATTTTCAGCAGTTAAAAATTCAGATTTTTTTCACTTTTCTTTAATTTGCAAGTTCACATTTCAAAAGTTAAATTTTCTTCAATTTTCAATGGTTAAAAATTTTAATTCTCAAGAGTTGATAATTTAGGGTTAAATTTCTTTTAATATTCTTTAACTTTTAACCATGTAACATTAAATTGTTGAAATGTAAACGGATAAAAATTCTGCTGTTAAAAAGTCAACTGTTTAAAATTAAAAAAATTTAATTTTCGATTTAATTTACTTTTCTTTAATTTTTTAGAGTTGAAAATGTAATTTTTAACACTTGAACGTTCAATTTTCTTTGATTTTAAACTGTTCAAAATTTAGATGATTAAAATTGAATACTAAAAAACGCATCTATAGAAAATTCAACTGATAAAAATTGACTGAAAATTGGCTTTTTTGTTCAATTAAATTTTTTTTTCCATTTTTAAAAGTCGAAATTCAATTGTTGAAATTTAACCTGTTATAAATTTTACTATTAAAAGTTTAACTGTTTAAAATATAAGGAAATTAAATTAATAATTTTCTATACTTTTCTTTAATTTTTAACAGTTATAAATATAACTTTCAATATTGAAAAAAAAAGTTTTAATAGTCGAAAGTTTAATTTCCCCAAAATTTTCTTTAATTTTGAACAGTTGAAAATTCATTTTTTTTTTTAATTTCTACCTGTATACCATTTAAAAACATTTAATTCAACTGCTAAAAATTAATTTGTTGTAATTTCAATTGTTGAAATTTAAACTGTTGAAAATTAAAGAAAAATTAATTTCTAAGAGTTGAAAATTAAACTTCGAATTTTCTGCACTTTTTTTGAAGTTTTAGAAGTTAAAAATTCAATGATCAATTTTCTTAAATTTTCTTGAATTTTTAACAGTTAAAAATTCAAATTCCTCCTATTTTTTTTCTTTTAAATTAAAAAAAAAATGACAATTTAACCGCGAAGAATTCATTTTTTGTAAATTCAATTATGGAATATTACACTGTTGAAATACAGAATTTAAAAAAAATTTTAATTGAATTGTCAATTTTCTCTGCTTTTCTTTAATGTTTAACAGAGAAAAATTTAATTTTTAACAGCTGAAATTTCAATTATTGAGAGTCATAAGTGTAGCGTTTAATTTTCTTTAATTTGCTTTAATTACAAAAAATTAGAAATTCGATTTTCTTCGATTTTTGCTTGTGTAAAATTTTAATAAATTAAAAATTCTACTGCTAAAAATGTATCTGTTGTAAATTCAGTTGCCTAAAGGTGAACTGTAAAAAATTCTACTTTTGAAAATTCAACTATTTAAAATTGACGAAAATTGAATTTGCAGCAGTTGAAAATTCAATTTTCAATTTTTTAAAATTATCTTCATTTTTCAACAGTTAAAAATTCAGTTTTCTTTGATTTTAGTCTATTTAATCATTTAAAAAATTGAAAATTTAACTGCTAAAAATTCATTTGTTATAAATTCAAGTCCTGATATTTAAGCTGTTGAAAATTGAAAAACATTGAATTTTCAACAGTTGAAAATTAAATTTTCAATTTTCTTCTCTTCTGTAATTTTTTAAACAGTTTTATTTCCACCAGTTGAATTTTTAAATGTTGAAGATTACATTTTCAGTATTTTAACAAGCAATTAATAATTTTATAAAATTGAAAAAAATTTATTTATCTCCACTTTTTAAAAGTTGATTCTCCAGCATTAGAATTTTCTTCTATCTTTAACAGTTGGATTTGAAATTTTTCTCAATTTTCAGCAGTTAAAAATTCAGATTTTTTTCACTTTTCTTTAATTTGCAGTTTGACTTTTCAAAAGTTAAATTTTCTTCAATTTTCAATAATTAAAAAATTTAATTATCAACAGTTGATAATTCTGGATTAAATTTCTATTAATATTCTTTAATTTTTAACCATGTAACATTAAATTGTTGAAATGTAAACTGATAAAAATTGTTCTGTTAAAACTTGAACTTTTTAAAATTAAAGAATATTTAATTTTCGATTTAATTTACTTTTTTTAAATTTTGTAAAGTTAAAAATTTAATTTTTTTCAGTTGAAAATTCAAATTTCAACAGTTCAAAATTGAGTCTTCCAATTTCTTAAATTTTTCTTTATTATCAACAATTAAAAATTCAAATTTCATTTTCTTTTTAATTATTTCAGTTTCCTGTAATTTTTAATTATTTTAAGTTTCCTTGAATCTTCTTCAGTTTTCAACAGTCGTGTCTCCTTCAGGAGTAAAATTTTTAACATTTAAATATTCTGCTTTTAACAGTTGAAATTTTATCTGTTGACAATTCAATTGTTAAAAATTGAACAAAATAGAAAGCTCAATTTTCTTCAACTTATTTAAAATTTACGACAAAATTCGCTTTTTTCTTCAATTTTAAATATTTTAATTAACAGCAATTGAATTTTCTTCAAATTTTGCGTGTGCAAAAAAATTAATTCAACTACTTAATTTACATAAAATTGAATTTCCAGTATTTAAAAAATTAAATTTTTAATTTTCTTCACTTTCATTTCTTTTCAACAGTTGAAAGTTGTAAATTCGATGTTCAATTTCCTTCAATTTGCTTTTATTTTCAACAGTTAAAAATTGAATGTTCATTTTTTCAATCTTCTATCATTTTCAACAGTTAAATTTTAAATTCTCAAGAATTAAATTCAATTGTTGAAAGTTATACTGTTAAAAATGCTAATGTTAAAAGTTGAACGGTTAAAAATGGAAGAAAATTGAATTTTCAACAGGTAAAACTTCAATTTTCAGAAAGTGAAAATCAAATCTTTAAATTTATTCAAATTTGCTTAATTATCAACAGTTGAAAATTTAATTTTTTTAAATTATTTTAAATTTCCTTTAATGTTCAATTATTTTTAATTTCCTTGAATCTTCTTTAGTTTCAAACATTTTCATCTCCTCTAGGAGTAAAATTTTTAATTTTTAACTTTTGAAAATTGACGAAAGTTTGAAATTGAACTGTAAACATGAAATTTTCAACAGTTAAATATTCTACTTTTAACACTTGAATTTTTATCTGTTGACAATTCAATTGTTAAAAATTGAACAAAATAGAAAGCTCAATTTTCTTCAACTTATTTAAAATTTACGACAAAATTCGCTTTTTTCTTCAATTTTTGAATATTTTAATTTACAGCAATTGAATTTTCTTCAAATTTTGCGTGTGCAAACAAATTTAATTCAACTGCTTAATTTACATAAAATTGAATTTCCAGTGTTTAAAAAATTTAATTTTTATTTGTTTCATTCTTCTATCATTTTCAATAGTAGAAACTTTAATTTTTGATTGTCCACTGTTTAAAATTCAATTTTTAATTTTCTTCAATTTTCAACAGTTGAATTTTAAAGTTTCAACAATTAAATTCAATTGTTGAAAGTTATACTGTTAAAAGTTAAACTGTTTAACATGGAAGGAAATTGAATCTTCAACAGTTAAAACTTTAATTTTCAAAAAGTAAAAATCAAATGTTTAAATTTATTTAGATTTGCTTAATTATCTATAGTTGAAAATTTAATTTTCAATTTTTTAAAATTATTTTCAATTTTTTTTAATGTTCAATTATTTTAAATTTCCTTGAATCTTCTTTAGTTTTCAAAATTTGCTTCTCCTTTACGACTAAAATTTTTAATTTTCAACTGCTGAAAATTGACGAAAGTTTAGAATTGAATAAAATTGAATTCACTGCAGTTGAAAATTAAATTTTCAATTTTCTTTACCTTCATTCTTTTAAAACAGTTAAAAGTTCAATTTGTAACAGTTGTAAATTGGACGTGCAATTTTATTCAATTTTCTCCCATTTTCAACAGTTAAAAACTGAATTAAAAATTTTTTAAACAAATTTTCTATAATTTTCAACTGTTTAACGTTCAATGTATATCTTACTTCAATTTTTAATAGTTGAATTTGCACTAGTTAAATTTTTAACTGTCAAAAACTAAATTTTCAGCAGTTATACATTGAATTTGCAAAATTTTTCTAAAATATAATTTTCTCCACTTTTCGACGGTGGATTATCCAGCAGTAGAGTTTTCTTCAATTTTCAATAATTGAATTTTAAGTTTTACCTCATTTTTAACAGTTAAAATTACATTTTAATTTTTGTTAATTTTCCTTAATTTTCTTTAATTTTCAAAAGTGAAAAATTCAATTTTTAATTTTCAACTATTAAGGATTAAATTTTTTAGTCTCTTCAGTTTTCAATAGTTAAATTTCCGATTGTTGAATTTATAATAGTTAACAGTCGAAAATTAATAATAGAATTTTCTTTAATTTTTAACTGTTGAAAATTTAGGTGTTAAAAATTCAATTTTTAATTTTCTCCCATTCCATAGACTTGAAAATTAACTTATTCTATATTTAAATAAAAAAGTATATATTTCATCAAAAACAAATGCAATTAAAAAAATCTCAACTCTGATCATCTCCTTATATAACAAAAAAAATCGATGTAGCGTTAATTAAATAAACAATTTAAACCTTAAAATTTTGATCATTCAATTTTATAAATAATTATAATAAAAAAATTGTTCATAATAATCTGTATATGAATTTTAAATTAAATTTATTCATTACAGATGCCTTGACAATCGCCGATTTCCCTTTGATTACGGCCACCATGTGTCTGGAGGCAATAGATTTTAAATTAGGATCATGGTTTTTCGTGGAAAAGTGGTATAATAACTTTAAGACAAAGCATCCCGATTTATGGGAAATAGCTGCCGGTGGGATGAGCGAAATCTGTCAGTTTGAAAAAAATCCACCAGATCTCTCTCACATGGATCACCCCATTCATCCGATAAGAAAAACGAAGAAATAGTTTTTTTGGTTTAAAAAAGAAACTAAATTTGTTACAAAAATATTTAGAAATTCCTACCTTACCGACTTGAGTTTCCAGAACATTCTAGAAACTTAGCGGGGACACGAACCACTTTAAGCTCTAGAATTTTCTCGTTTTCGGTAAAGTAGGAATTTGTATCCAGAATTCCCCCTTTTCATTGAAATGTAATTTGTGATAAAAAATAATTTCATACAAATGAAAAAATACATCTTGTTAGATCACAAGTTTATTATAATATTTTTGGTTGAAAATTCCATTTTTCGTTTAAAAAATCGTCTTTTTTGGTTAAAAAATTCAACGAGTTGCTTGAAAACTGACTTTTTTTGTTGAAAATTCAACTGTTGTGTACAAAATTGATCTTTTTGACTAGAAAATTTAACCGTTTGGTTACATTTTTTTGAGAGAAAAAATTTTTCAGGTAGAAAATTCTACTTTTTTGCTGAAAGTTCTATTTTTTGTTTCAAAATTCATCTTTTGTAAGAAATTTATTATTTTTTGTTTAAAAATGTATTCAATTCCATTTTTCGTTAATTATTCATATTTTTTTGTTGAAATTTAAAATAATTTGTTAAAATTCATTTTCTTTTGCTGAAGCTTTAGCTCTTTGGTTAAAAATTTAACTACTTTGTTGAAAATTCAATTATTTTCTTGAAAATTCTTCTTTTTTTGTAACAAATTCATCTATTTTAGTACAAATTTTTTTGTTTTATTAATAATACAACTGTTTGGTTGAAAATGGATTTTTTTGTTGTTTAAAATTCATACTTTCGTTTTGGAAAAACAAAGCATCCCGATTTATGGGAAATAGCTGCCGGTGGAATGAGCGAAATCTCTGGGTTTGAAAAGAATCCACCAAATCTCTCTCACATGGATCACCATATTCATCCAATAAGAAAAATGAAGAAATAGTTTTTTTGGTTTAAAAAAGAAATTAAGTTTGTTACAAAAATATTTAGAAATTCCTACCTTACCGGCTTGAGTTTCCAGAACATTCTAGAAACTTAGCGGGGACACGAACCACTTTAGCTGTAGAATTTTCTCGTTTTCGGTAAAGTAGGAATTTGTATCCAGAATTCCCCCTTTTCATTGAAATGTAATTTGTGATAGAAAGTAATTTCATACAAATGAAAAAATATCTCAGAGATTATAAACGCCTGTAATAAAATACCTTTCATCTTTTCATTACAAAATTATAAAAATATAAAACAAACAAAAAAATGATTTTTTTACAATTATTAAGGCGGATCGAAACAAAAGAAATTTTGTAAGATTACAAGTTTATTATAATATTTTTGGTTGAAAATTTATCTTTTTTGCTAACCATTTAATTTTTTGTTTAAAAATTCCATTTTCTTGTTAAAAAATCGTCTTTTTTGGTTAAAAATTCAACGAGTTGCTTGAAAAGTGAATATTTTTGTTGAAAATTCATATGTTTGGGTTGAAAATTTAACTGTTGTGTAGGAAATTGATCTTTTTGACTACAAAATTCAACAGTTTGGTTTTTTTTTTTGAGTGAAAAAATTGTTTAGGTAGAAAATTCTACTTTTTTGTTGAAAGTTCAACTTTTTGTTTCAAAATTCATCTTTTGTAAGAAATTTATTATTTTTTGTTTAAAAATGTACTTGGTTCCATTTTTTGTTGATTACTTATATTTTTTTGTTGAAAGTTAAGCTAATTTGTTAAAATTAATTTTCTTTTGCTGAAGCTTTATATTTTTGGTTACAAATTTATCTATTTTGTTGGAAATTCAATTCTTTTCTTGAAAATTCGTGTTTTTTTGTTAAAAATTCATCTATTTTAGTAAAATTGTTTTTTTTTTTTTTAAATACAACTGTTTAGTTGATAATTGATTTTTTTTTTAAATGCGTATTCTCGTTTTGAAAAAACAAAGCATCCCGATTTATGGGAAATAGCTGCCGGTTGAATATTCAGGATGCCAGAAGATGGACAGGGGGAGTTCTCAATAGGAATTCCTACCTTACCGGCTTGAGTTTCCAGAACATTCTAGAAACTTAGCAGGGACACGAACCACTTTAGCTGTAGAATTTTCACGTTTTCGGTAAAGTAGGATTTTTTATCCAAAACTCTCCCTTTTTATTGAAATGTAATTTGTGATACAAAGTAATTTCATACAAATGAAATAATACATATTGTAGTTTATCTTTTCTTTACAAAATTATAATAATATAAAACAAACAAAAAAATGATTTTTTCACAATCATTAAGGCGGGACGAAACAAAAGAAATTTGGATAGATCACAAGTTTATTATAATATTTTTGGTTGAAAATTTATCTTTTCTTCTAACCATTTAATTTTTTGTTAAAAAATCGTCTTTTTTGGGTAACAATTCAACGAGTTGCTTGAAAAGTGACTATTTTTGTTGAAAATTCATATGTTTGAATTGTAAATTTAACTGTTGTGTAGAAAATTGATCTTTTTGACTAGAAATTTCAACAGTTTGGTTTTTTTTTTGAGTGAAAAAATTGTTTAGGTAGAAAATTCTACTTTTCTGTTGAAAGTTCTACTTTTGGTTTCAAAATTCATCTTTTGTAAGAAATGTATTATTTTTTGTCTAAAAATTTACTCGATTCCATTTTTCTTTGATTAATCATATTTTTTTGTTGAAAGTTAAACTAATTTGTTAAAATTAATTTTCTTTTGAAAATTCGTCTTTTTTTGTTAAAAATTTTTTGTTTAAAATTCGTATTTTCGTTTTGAAAAACAAAGCATCCCGATTTATTGGGAAATAGCTGTCTGTGGAATATTTAGGATGCCAGAAGGTGGACAGGGAGAGTTCTCAATAGAAATTCCTACCTTACCGGCTTGAGTTTCCAGAAAATTCTAGAAACTTAGAAATTCAACTGTTTTTTTAGAAAATTCGTCCTTTCACCTTGAAAATTTAACAATTTTTACAATTTTTTTCTTTATTGATTCAATTCTTTTCTTGAAAATTGATTTTTGTTATTTAAAATTCTATTTTCGTTTTGAAAACTCGAATATCTTCTAGAAAATTTGTCTTTTTGGATTGAGATTATAACAGTTTGGCTGAAAATTTTTTTTATTTTGAAAATTCTTATTTATATATATTTTTAATTCATATTTTCGTTTTAAAGTTCATATTTTCGTATTAAAAATTCATAGTTCTGTTTGAAATATTCAACTTTTTTCCACTAAATTCGCCTTTTTTTCTTTAAATTTTAACACTTTGATTAAAAATTAACAATTTTCTTTAAATTTTATATTTTTAGCTTAACTTTTTTGTTAAAACTGCAATTTTTTGTTAACAAAATGTAAGTATTAAGTATAAAATTAGCGTTTTTTTTTAATTTAACTGTTTTTTTTAGAAAATTCGTTCTTTCGGCTTGAAATTTAAACAATTTGTTTAATTTTTTGCATGCAACTTGATGATTGAAAAATTATCTGTTTTGGTTTTTGGTAAGAAAAATAAGCATTACGCACATAAATATTTATTACACATTCGATTTATGTAACATCGAAATTGACACAAAACGTACAAATTCTGAAGTGTAATTCGAGAAAAGTACACTAATATTTGTGTAAAAATGTGACAAATAAATTTACATCAATTTAAATAATTCCTATATAAAACGTTGCGATTTACAATTAATTTTACGCAATGTAAAATCTGGCGCCCTTCTCAGTTGTACAAGAAAGTTTTTTCTGAACTAAGCTTCTTCTAATCTTCATCAATTTAAAAATACTTTACTAAAATTTTCGAATTTCGAAATATTTAGTTCAAGTGCTTTATTATTTAAAGTATTTTTAATTTTTAAATAAAAAAATGTTATACCTAATTACCTATGCAAACTCCTCAGCTGAAAATTCCTGTACAGGAACCTCAGAGGATCCTGGACATGTTGCTGGATTGGGTGATGTACAGGTACTCTCTATATTTTGTACGGGAACCCGCGCCTTGATTTACTTTAGAAAGGTACCTGTACAGGCACCTATACTCGATCATTCGAAGGTTCCTTTGTGTGTACAATTTCCGTTGCAGTATCATGTACAGGTTCCCTTGCCAAATTTCTGCACAGGAACTTTCAAGATTACCTGTGCAGGATCACGTCCAGAAACTTGTCCAGGATCCTCCGAGATTTCTTAACAGGACTTTGGCGAAGGAAACTGCTCATGATCCTGTAAAGGAACCTGTATGCAAACACCATACGTGTTTTTGTACGGGAGCCCGCGCCTTAATTTACTTCTCAAAGGTACCTGTACAGGAACCTATACTCGATTATTCCAAGGTTTCTTTGTCGGTGGGGGTTCCACTGCAGAATCATGTACAGGTTTCTTCGCCAAATTTCTGCCCATGTACTTTCAAGATTACCTGTGCAGGATCTTGTTCAGGATCCCCTAAGATTTCTGAACAGGAATTTGGCTCATGATTATGTGAAGGCACCCGTACAAAAACACAATACGTGTTTTTGTACGGGAACCCGCTCCTTAATTTAATTCGCAAAGAAACCTATACAGATAGCTATACAGAAACCTATACTTGATCATTCGAAGGTTCTTATGTAGGTACAATTTCCATTATAGTATAATGTACAGGTTCCTTCGCCAAATTTCTGCAAAGGAACCGTCAAGGTTACCTGTGCAGGTTCGTGTGGAGGATTGCGTTCAGAATCATGTACAGGATCCACCAAGGTTCCTGTACAGGAATTTTTATCTGAAACCTATTTATATAATAATTGTATTTTTTCTATTGAAAGACGGGTTTATCGATCATTTTGCGAACCTTAATTACTAAGAGAAAATATGAACTTATTAAAACGTTCCTAAAATTATAAACATTATACAATAATTGAGAATCATTCAGTGGAAAATTTTTCACGTAGAATTACTCGTTTAACCTCGCATAATTATTTATGATTTATTTATTGATACTTTCGTTTTTTTTTTCTTCAGCAACTTGAAAGTATCATATTTTTTTATCCAAACACAATAGGTTGAGCCAAACAATTTTTTTTTCTAAATGGCTTCCTTAAAAATTGTTCTCTTTAGTGTCAAAATAACCCCTCAATTGAGGGCCCTGATGAAATAAGAGGAGACGAGTGCTGGTAAGCACAAAAATTATTCTCCAATTGCAAATTTTAAAATTAAAAATATTAAATAAAATAAGTGTGAAAGTTTTATTTTTGGATAATTATTTTTTAAAATGAAATTTAAAAAGTGAATAGTGTCTGAATTTGAAAGTGTATTGTCCGAAATCCAAAAATGTGGAATGGAAAATTAACTTTATTTTTTAAACGAAATTTCCATTTTTCCCATTGTGAACTTCAAGTTTTTATTATTTAATTTATTTTTACTTGACAAAAGTTGAAATTACAACAATTGAATTTTCATTGATTTTCAAAACTTGAAAATTCAATTTTCATTTTTCTTCACTTTTCTACTGTTCAAAAATTAACCGTATAAAATTGAAATTTCAAAGTTTACAAATTTATTTGTAGAAAATTAAATTTTTTTTAATTCTTAACAAAGTCGCTTTTTTGTTCAATTATCGAATTTTCTTTAATTTTCAACGGAAAAAAATCATTCATCTTTTAAGAATTCAGTTTTTTTTCATTTTTAAAAAATGCAATTTTTTTACAATTATAACTATTAATAATTTTTTTTTCAATTTTCAGCAGTTGAAATTTCAATTTTCTTCGATTTTTGCCTGTGTAAAATTTATTAAAATTAAAAATTCATCTGTTGTACATTCATAAAATTATAAAATTCTACTTTACTTCATTTTATTTCATTTTTTAACAGTTAAAAATTCAATTTTCAACTGATGAAAATTTAATGTTCAATTTTCTTTAATTTTAAAAGTTAAAAATTTAATTTTTAATTTCTGTTTAATTAAATTCAATTTGAAGCAGTTAATTTTCCACCAATTGATTTTTTAACTTTTAAAAATTCAAATTTCCATTTTCTTTAGTTTTCAACAGTTTAAAATGAAAACTTCGAATTTTGCGACTGTAGAATTTTTGTGAATTTTGTTCAGTTACAAATTAATTTTCAGTTGAAATTGAGATGCTCCATTTCTTAAAATTTTATTTAATTTTCAAAAGTTAAAAATTAGCTATTCAATTTTTTTCAATATTGTTTAATTTTCAAGTGTGGAAATTTAAAATTTTAACAGTTTAAATTTAGAATATCAATATTCTAAAGATTTTAAAAGTTTAATTTTCTTCTACTTGCAACAGTTAAAAATTTAATTTTTAAAATTCAATTGAAAATTTAATGTTCAAATCACTGAAATTTTCTATGATTTTGGATAGATAAAAATTAAATTTTTAAAATTATTTTCAAAGTCGTTTAATTTTCAAGAGTTAAATATTCTCCAATTTTCTATAATGAAACATTTAGTTTTTAATTTTCTTCAATGTGGGAAACTGAAGATAAATTAAAAATTCAAGTAAAATTTGAAATTAAAAATTGAATTTTTAACAGTTGTAAATTATTTTCTGTACAATTTAATTTTTATCTGTTGATAATTCATTTGTTGAAAATTAAAAAGAAAAAAATTTTCAGTTGTCTTCATTTTCAAATAAAATTTTCTTTTTTCTCTAATTTTCATCAGTGAATTTGAGGTATTTAAAAATTATCAAAATTCCTATTTATTCAAGAATTCATTAGGGATTCAAAAAAATGTTTGAAAATGATTTTGTTTAGTATAAATCAAACTATTTTTAATTTTTAATTAAAATATTTTTTTTGTATAATTCATCTTTTAGCTTGAAAACTCACCTTAGTTTAAAGTTTAACTACTTTCTTTAAAGTAATTAATTTTTCGGATTCAAAATTTTTAATTCTAGTTACAAACTTGTCTTTTTGTGTTAAAAATTCATTTTTTGAAACTAAAAATTAAAATATTTTTTTGAAAACTGTACTGATTCGTTGAAAATTAATAAAAATATTTTTTGTTGAAAATAAATTTTTTAAAGTTAAAATTCATCGTTTTAGGTTGAAAAGTAAATTCCTTGGTTGAAATTTTAACTAAGTACTTCATGAAAAGTTAATTTTGTTGGTCTTATTTTGTGATTTTATACAAGCCCGTATTTTAAAAATTTAATCTTTTGAATTAAAAACTTTTTATAGCACGAGACGCTTGCATCCGGGCCCTCAATTTCGGTGGAACTAAAAAAAAATATTTTGCACTCTCAGAACTATTTTTACAAGAATTTATTTTATTTCAAATGCCGAATGGATTATTTCACTTTAGAATGCAAAAAAAAATTGCATGGGGCATTTTGACCTTAAAAAGGAATACATTTTAGGAGAGGAATTTCAGAAAAAAAATTTCTAAATGAAAAGTACTCTGAATTTGCGAGGAAAAACGAGTATTAACAAACATCTTTCATTTGTTAACAGTTATACTTTTTTTAAACACTGTACATTTTGAACGGTACATGATATAATGAGCGCAGGTGTCTAATTCGTTGAAACCTGATCATTTACAGCTCGGTATTACTATAATTTTATACTCTTTAATTTAAATCAGTCAAAATTTGACTGATTAAATTAGTCAAGCATAATTGGACTGAATAATCAGTCATTTTTACTGTAAAAACAATCGTTTTAACAGATGAGTCAGTCAACATTGCTCGCTGAATCAATCAGTGAATTTAGATTACAAAATTTGACTGATGAGAATAATCAAGCGTGCCTTTACTGAAGAAACAGTCATTTTACTGACAAAACAGCCATTTTAATAGATGAATCAGTCAATATTTCTCACTGAAATAGTCAGTGAATTTAAATTAAAAAATTTGACTGATTAAATTAGTCAAGCATAATTGGACTGAATAATCAGTCATTTTTACTGTAAAAACAATCGTTTTAACAGATGAGTCAGTCAACATTGCTCGCTGAATCAATCAGTGAATTTAGATTACAAAATTTGACTGATGAGAATAATCAAGCGTGCCTTTACTGAAGAAACAGTCATTTTACTGACAAAACAGCCATTTTAATAGATGAATCAGTCAATATTTCTCACTGAAATAGTCAGTGAATTTAAATTAAAAAATTTGACTGATTAAATTAATTAAGCGTTCTTTCAGATAATTATGTTTAATAATATTAAAATTAGCATTGAATTTAACGAACTCTGTGTTTTTAATCATTTAATACTAAATTTCTCCATATTATTATCAATAATTTAATAATCCAAATTTGACAAAATTTGACTGTTAATTAACCAAGCTTGCTTTAACAGATGAATCAATCAATATTTCTGACTGAATCAAGCAGTTTTTTTAAATGCCAAAATGTGACTGATTAAATTAATCATGCATGCAAAAAAATAATTTTTACTGACAAAGCAATTGTTTTAACAGATTAATCAGCCAAATTTAATGATTGAATCAATCAGTTTATTGAAAATACAAAATTTGACTGCTTATATTAATCAAGAATTTTTTTACTGAAGAATCGCTCATTTTTACTGACCAAACAATCATTTTAGCAGATGAATCAGTTAATATTACTAACTGAATCAGTAACTTAAAGTGACGGAACTTGACTGTTTAGTCAAACCTAATTTGACTGAAGAATCAGTCATTTTTACTGTCAAAACAATCGTTTTAACAGATGAATCAGTCAAAATTGCTAACTGAAACAATCAGTGAATTTAGATTACAAAGTTTGACTGATGAGTTTAATCAAGCGTGCCTTTTCTGAAGAAACAGTCATTTTACTGACAAAACAGCCATTTTAACACATGAATCTGTCAATATTTCTAACTGAAACAATCAGTGAATTTATATTACAAAATTTGACTGAATTAATTAATGCAACATGCTTTAGGACAATTATGTTTAATAATAATATTATCCTTGAATTTAACAAACTATGTTTTTTTATCATTTTAAACCAAATTATTTTATAGTAAAAATTATATTAATATAAAATTTCTTTATTTTTTATTTTTTTAAATCTTGAGCTATTTGGCTATGAAATTTATTTATATTATTATAAATAATTTATTATTAAATTGCTTCAAATTTGACTGTTAATTAACCGAACATGCTGAGACTGAAGAATCAGTCCTTTTTACAAATTGAGAAAACTTCTGCTTTAAAATTTGAATCAATCAATATTTCTGACTGAACCAATCAGTTACTTCAAATTCCAAAATGTGACTAATTAAATTAATGCTTTGAAAAAAGAAATGGTAACTTTTATTGATGGAATAATAATTTTTACTGACAAAACAATCGTTTTAACAGCTGAATCAGTCAACATTGCTCACTGAGTCAATCAGTGAATTTGGATTACAAAATTTGACTGATAAGTTTAATCAAGCGAGCCTTTACTGAAGAAACAGTAATTTTACTGACAAAACAGCCATTGTAACAGATGAATCAGTCAATATTTATCACTGAAACAATCAGTGAATTTAACAAACTACGTTTTTTTTATCATTTGAAACAACAAATTTTTTATAGTAAAAATTAAATGATTTATATAATTTATTTATTTTTAATTTTAAAAAATGTTGAGTTATTTGGATATAAAATTTCTCTATATTATTATAAATATTTTATTAATGAATTACTCCACATTTGACAAAATTTGACTGTTAATTAACCAAGCATGCAGAGACTGAAGAATCAGTCCTTTTTACAAATTGACAAAACTTCTGCTTTAAAATTTGAATCAATCAATATTTCTGACTGAACCAATCAGTTACTTCAAATTCCAAAATGTGACTAATTAAATTAATGCTTTGAAAAAAGAAATGGTAACTTTTATTGATGGAATAATAATTTTTACTGACAAAACAATCGTTTTAACAGCTGAATCAGTCAACATTGCTCACTGAGTCAATCAGTGAATTTGGATTACAAAATTTGACTGATAAGTTTAATCAAGCGAGCCTTTACTGAAGAAACAGTAATTTTACTGACAAAACAGCCATTGTAACAGATGAATCAGTCAATATTTATCACTGAAACAATCAGTGAATTTAACAAACTACGTTTTTTTTATCATTTGAAACAACAAATTTTTTATAGTAAAAATTAAATGATTTATATAATTTATTTATTTTTAATTTTAAAAAATGTTGAGTTATTTGGATATAAAATTTCTCTATATTATTATAAATATTTTATTAATGAATTACTCCACATTTGACAAAATTTGACTGTTAATTAACCAAGCATGCAGAGACTGAAGAATCAGTCCTTTTTACAAATTGACAAAACTTTTGCTTTAAAAGATGAACCTAACTATATTTCTGACTGAATCAATCAGTTACTTTAAATTCCAAAATGTGACTGATTAAATTAATCAAGCATGCTTTGAAAAAAGAATAGGTCATTTTTATTGACAAAAGAATAATTTTTACTGGCCAAACAATCATTTTAACAAATTAATCAGTCAATATTACTAACTGAATCAGTTACTTTAAATTAAGAAACTTGACTGATTAGTCAAGCACACTTTAACTGAAGAATCAATGATGACAGAAGGATAATGATTAAATTGATCAGGCATCCTTTGAAAAAAGAATCTGCCACTTTTATTGACAAATCAGTCATTTTTACTGAAAAAAGAATCGTTTCTAACAAATGAATCAGTCAATAGTGCTCATTGAATCAATCTGAGGCTCTTAATGACAAAATCTGATGGAATAATTTATTAAAAATGCTTTCACTGAAAAATCAGTCATTTTTACTGAAAAAAACAAACAATTTCAACATTTCGGACTGACACAATCTTTGAATTTAAATTAAAATATTTGACTTCAGCTGATAAAATTAGTGGTTTGACTAAAATATCAGTATTTTTTACTGATAAGACAGTTGTCTTAACAGAGGATTCAATTAATATTTCTGACTGAATAAGCCACTTGAAATAAATGATTTTTAGTTAATAAAAGTGAATATTGAACACTACTAAGTTACTGATTTAATCGGTGAATGCTACTGTTCAGGTTAATTCACATTACTGATTTCATAAGCGAAAATTACTGACTTATTAATTAAAAATGAATAATTAAGGCAGTAAAAAAAATCATTAGGCAATCAGTGAGTCAAAATGACTGATTTAAAAAGTCATTTTGACTGATTTGGTAATCGTCGAATTCGCATTATTTGAATCAGTCAATTTTGACTGAAAATCTGTCGCTTTTGACTGATTCAAATTTAGAATCACTTTATTATTTTAATTTTATAAATCATTAATTAGTATTTCTTCTATTAGTATAGAGAAAAAAAAATTCATTGATATTATGATGATAAAAAATTGTTATAGGATTAGATTTTTTATGAATGGACAATGTAATAGAATTCATGGACTTTTAAATAAATATTTTTAGATACAGTAATTTTTTTTGGACGAAATTTTTCTCAAAAATTTAAGATTTATTAAATTTTTAGGAGTTTTTTATTACTTTGGCCCCCTCTTCTAAGTCATATAATATTTTACCACTCCCCCCACCCCTTCTCCATCGTGAAGAAAAACTTCATATAATTAATAAACTCTTCATAAAGAGGGTCTATTTAAATAAAAGAATATAATATTTTAAATTTCAGTACAGCTAGACACCTACTTTAATAAAACTTTATGGCAATTAAAATTATCCCCTTTTTTACTCACGTGATCAAAGGACCCCGCACCAAATGTACAGAAAATTTCGACTGATAGTCAAAATTTGTATTATTAAATTTTTTTATAATTTCAAATTTCCACTTTAAAGGGGTTTTTGTCATCCCTCAAAGATTAAGGCAAATAAGGCAAGTAGGGGAGTTTTAACATCCCTTAAAGATCCAAGCAAAAAAATCAATATTTTATATAAAGCAAAAACACGGGAGAATTTTTAAATAAATTTATTTCGATTAACTGTGGTTTTAATTTTTCTTAAATTTCGATTTCCATGTTTATACGTTTAGGGGATGTGAATTCATCCCTTAAAATAAATTCAGCATTTTTTTTGTCAGGGGACGCACTTATTTTAAATTTTTTTCTTGCACAAGTGGTTAAATAATAAACTCTCCCGGGGTTTCCATTTTTTTAAATTTCGTCACTTAAATATTTAAGGGATATGAAACTAACCCTTAAAATAAATTTAAACACTTTTTTTGATAAGGGAAAGTTCCTTTACTTATTTAAAAGTGTATTACTACCCCAGTGATTAAAGAGAAAAATCACAAGTAGTTTGAAATTTTTTTTACTTGAATCTTTAAGGGCTGTTAAAACAACCCTTAAAATAAATTAGAATTTATTTTTAAGAGATTTATTATCCTGATAGTATAATTAAAAAATCTCCTGTGGCTTTAGTTTTTTGGAAGTGGTTTCTTTTTTCACTTGAATCTTTAGAGGGTGTAAAAACAACCCTTAAAATAAATTTAAACACTTTTTATGATAAGGGAAAGTTCCTTTACTTATTTAAAAGTGTATTACTACCCCAGTGATTAAAGAGAAAAATCACAAGTAGTT
>JAAAKG020151457.1:3634-18563 GCA_010014905.2 Druon quercuslanigerum
TTCCTTTTCAACAAAAAAAATGGTTGAATTTTTAGTGGAAAAACTTCATTTCCAAGAAAAGAAAAACGAATTTTCAAAAAAATTGTTGGAAAAGATGAAATTTTTTATTTCAACTGAAATTATCAATCTTTAATTGGAATATTTAAATTTTCAACCAAAAAGATTTCTTTTCAACTAAAAAATAAATTGGTGAATTTCTATTTGGAAAAATTATTTTCAACCAAGGAGAAACGAATTTTCAACAAAATAGTTGAAATCGATGAAATTTTCAGTTTCAACTAAAATTATCTATCTTCAATTGGAATAGTTGAATTTTCAACCACAAAGATTAATTTTTTAACAAACAAGACGAATTATCAGCAAAATACAGAATTTTAAAAAAAAAATTTTTTTTTAGGAAATCAATTTTAAACGAAAAAAATATAAACGTTTTAACAAAATACAGTTTTTAACCGAAAAGGTGTATTTGCAATGCAATTTATAAACCTTTAATCGTAATTTTCATCTAAAAAACAAAACATTTTTTACCAAAAATTGAATAGTTAGGTTTTTAGTTGGAAAAATCAATTTTTTAATAAAAAAAAAAAGAAATTTTAAGTTGAAAAAATTAATTTTCGTCCCGAAAAAATTTTAATAAATCCATTAAATTTTACAACAAAATATTTTAACTAAATTCAACAAAAAAAGATGAATTTTCAAGCAAAAAGATTATTTTTGAACTAAATAGTTGAATTGCGGAACACGAAGATTAATTTTCTAACAAACAAGACGAATTATCTACAAAATACAGGAACTTTCAAACAAATAGATTAACCTTTTTTAGGAAATCAATTTTTAATGAAAAAATATAAACATTTCACAAAATATAATTTCAAACCGAAACGGTGTATTTTCAATGAAATTTATAAACCTTTAATCGTAATTTTCAACTGAAAAACAAAACATTTTTTCACTAGAAATGTAATAGTTAGATTTTCAGTTAGAAAAATTAATTTTCATCGAAAAAAAATTTAATAGATCCATTAAATTTTACAATAAAATATTTCAACTAAATTCAACTAAAGTGATGAATCTCCAACTGAAATTATAAATCTTCATTTGGAACAGTTCAATTTTCAAACAAAAAGATTAATTTTCAAGAAAAAAGGAAATAGTTATATATTTAATTAAAGTAATAAATTTTCAACCAAAATTCTAAATATTTATCTAAATTCGTTAAATTTTCAGTTGAAAAAAATGAATTTTCAATCAGAAAACAAGAACGACTTTTCCATAAATCAGTTAAATTTTCCACCAAAACAATTTTGTCTAATTTTTCAACCAAAAAAGAAATAGTTGAAGTTTTAATTGAAAAAATTATTTTCAACCAAAGAGAAACGAATTTTCAGCAAATAGTTGAAATAGATGAAACTTTCAATTTCAACTGGGTAAATAAATTTCCAACCAAGAAGAATAATTTTCTAACAATCAAGACGAATTATCTGCAAAATACAAAAAAATTTAAACAAATAGATGAATCTGTTTTAAGGAAATAAATTTTTAACAAAAAAAATGTATAAACTTTTCAACGAAATATAATTCTTAACCGAAAAGGTGTATTTGCAATGAAAATGATAAACCTTCAACTGTAATTTTCAACTAAAAAAAATCATTCTTTAACCAAAAATAAAATAGTTGAATTTTCAGTTGCAAAAATTAATTTCGTACAAATCAGTTGAATTTTAAACTAAAAAGATGAAATACAAACTAAAATTATCAATTTTTAATTGGAATAGTTGAATTTTCAACCAAAAAAATTAATTTTCAACCAGAAAACAAGAACGACTTTTCCATAAATCAGTTAAATTTTCAACCAAAATAATTAAACTAAAATGATGAAATTTCTCTCGCCATAGTTTAATTTGAAGATAAAAAAATAAATCTTCAACTAAACTTATCTATCTTCAATTGGGATACTTGAATTGTCAACCAAAAAGATTCCTTTTCAACAAAAACTAAATGTTTTAATTTTTAGCGGAAAAACTTAATTTTCAAGCAAAGAAAAACGAATTGTAAACAAAATAATTGAAATTGAAAATTTCAACTATTTTGTTGAAAATTTAACTGATTGATGGAAAAGTCGTTCTTGTTTTTTGGTTGAAAATTCATTTTTTTTTTAACTGAAAATTTTACGAATGCAGTTGAATAAACCTGAATTTAGTTGAAAATTCACCACTTTAATTCAAAATTTAACTATTTATTTTTTGGTTGAAAATTTAACTTTTTGTTTGAAAATTAAATTCAAAAATTATCAATCTTTAACTGGGATAGCTGAATTTTCTACCAAAAAGATTCATTTTTAACCAAAAAAAAACTAGATTTCGACCACAAAGATAAATTTTCTACCAGAAAATAAATACTTTTTAAAGGAAAAGGAATTTTCAACGAAATACGTGAAAATTGAACTCAAAAAAATCAATTACAAATAAAAATTAAGGCTTAATTTTCATTTTAAAAAATAATTTCAAACAAAAAAGAAACAATAATTTTCGTTAAAATAGTTTACTATTTAATAAGCGTGATGAATTTTCAACTGAAATTATTAATCTTCAAGAGGAATAATTTAATTTTTAACCAATAAGATATAGTTTAAATTAAAATGACGAATCTTTATCTGTAAATATTAGTTGTTCAACTAAAAGACGATTTTTTGAACGAAAAATTTAATGTTAAATTTACATTCAAAAAATTAATTCACATTCAATAAGATGTATTTATATATTTCAAAAATATAGTTTTTAACAGAAAAAAATAAATTTTCTACGAAGTTCGCAAAATTTCAACTAAAAATATAAATTTTAAAACAAAAATGGAAGTTGAATTATGATTTAATGAAATTAAGTTTTATCAAACAAAAGAAAACAAAAATTTAAACAAAATAGTTTAATTTTTAAACAGTGATGAATATTCAACTAAAAAAATTAATTGTAAACTAAAATAATGAATCTATACGGCGAATAGTTTCATTTTAAACAAAAAAAGATATATTTTTAATTAAAATGAACAGTCTTTAACTGGAAAAATTTAATTTTTAAATAAAAAAGATAAATCTTCTACCAAAAAAGATGAATTTTCAACGAATAATTGAATGGTTATATTTATAGTTAAAAAATTAACTCACAATCAATGAGATATATTTTTACAGATCCAAAAATTGAATTTTAATAAAAAATAGAGCTCATTTTCAACGAAATACGTAAAATTTAAACTAAAAGAGTAATTATGAATAAAAAAGAGAAGTTTTATTTTCAGATAAAAAAATTTTTCAAAGAAAAAAGAACAAGAATTTTCGTCAAAATAGTTTAACTTTCAATGCGAGTGATGAATTTTTAAATCAATCTTCAAGAGGAATAGTTTAATTTTAAACCAAAAAAGATATATTTTAAATTAAAATGACGAATCTTTACATGCAAAAATTGAATGTTCAAATAAATAAGATCAATTTTTTACAAGAAAGGACGAATTTTCAATGAAAAATTGAATGGTTAAATTTAGAGTTAAAAATTAATTCATAATCAATGAGATGTATATTTACAGTTAAAAAATTAAGTTTTAATAAAAGAAAAACAAAGATAATTTTAAACGAAATACGTGAAATGTCAAATAAAAAAGATCAATTGTGAATAAAAAATGGAATCTTAGTTTTTAGTTTAAAACATTAATTTAGAAACAAAACAGAACACGCATTTTAGTCAAAATAGATTAACTTGCAGTCAGAGTGACGAATTTTCAACTAGAATGATGAATCTCTAAGAGAAATAGTTTAATTTTGAACTAAAAAGATATATTTTTAATTAAAATGACGAATATTTACCTGGACAAATTGAATGTTCAACTAAAAAAGATCAATATTTAAACATGAAGATTCATTTGCTTTCAAAAGAAACAAATTTTTAACGAAAAATTGACATTTAAAAAAATTAATCCACAATCACTGAGATGTATTTTCACAGTACAAAAAATTAAACTTTGACAAATAAAAAAATTAATTTTCAACAAAAAAATAAATGGTTAAATTAAAAGTTAAAAAAATTAATTCAAAAAAACAAAAATTTAAAATAAAACTAGTTTTCAATAAATTAGTTTAATTTCCAATCAAAGTGATATATAATAATTGAACTTTCAACTGAAAAGGGAAATTTTCAACCATGGAGATTTATTTTCTACCAATAAAGACGAATCTTCAAAAGAAAAATGAATGGTTAAATTTACAATTAAAAAAATAAAATTCACAATCAATAAGATGCATTCTTAAACTTTAAATAATTAAATTTAAAAAAAAAACGAATTACAGTGAAATACGTGAAATTTCAACTAAACAAGATCAATTATGAATAAAAAAATGGAAGATATATTTTCAATTAAAGTGCGGAATCTTTACCTGGAAAAGATAAAATGTTTAACTAAAAAAGATAAATTTTTACCCATAAGGATTAATTTTCGACCAAAAGATGGAATTTTCGACGAAAAATTAAATGGTTAAATTTAGAGTTAAAAAAACCACTTCACAATCAATGAGATTCCTCTGGATCACACGTGCTGGATTACTTGGACTACCAAAATTACTTCTAATTACCTGGATTCGAAGTGGATTATGCTGGATTTGTCTGGATTACAAGTGGATTTCCCCGCAATAAAAGTGAATTACTCGGGTCTACAATCGAGAATCGAGAAGGTAATTAAATAAAACACAAATATTTTTTAAAAAGAATTATGGTGTTTTAATTCATTTTTTTCTGTGTACATCAAAACGATAATGAAGCTCGGCGAATTTTACACTCTGATCGCAAAGAATATAACAGGGTTTTGAAAAAGCTTATTGCACCCTGTGATATGTGATTCGACTTGAAGAGTCATGGTTAGTTTCTACACTTGTATTTTTACAATTCATTTCACAGTAATTAGATTTAAAAAATGCACTGTAAATAAAAAAAAAATTATTTGCAGCAAATTTGATTGACATCCCCAACTCGCTCAAGTCTTGGACAAATATTTAAAAAGAAATAATCCGGTCGCAGCATTAAAAAGCAGGCAATCTGTTTCCAGCAATCTCACTGGCTATGTTTTTTTTCTTTTTAAGTAAATCTACTCTTCTCTTTTACGCTTTTTGTTCTCGTGCGTATTGTAAATAAATTAAAAGTAAATACAAAAATAAATTTCGATTTGATTTTGAAAATAAAAAACAACGAAAAAAAAAATACAGATCGCAATAATATGAGCCAGTATTAATTATATACTTGGATTCGTAAGAATCAATGTTTTTTTTTCGACACAAATCATAAATGCACGACATTGAAATAAAATTCCAACAATCCGAAATTAAACGTATTTTAAGGAACTTTTTTTACATTTTCTGGCTGTTGTCGTAAAAGTTTATAAGAAACTCTTTACGGCCGTGTGGTGTAAACACCACTTTGTACTGTCGTTATATAAATTACAAGTAAATTCTCCAAATCGAACTTATATTTTATAACTAATGCAGCTTCTTTAATGCAACCGCTGCCACTTTGAAATAAACACAAATTATTTTTTTTTCACTGTAGCCGTTTCTTTCACATTAATTCCCTCCTACATACACACACACAAACACAAACTTTTACAGTAAAGTAAATTTAAATTAAATGTAGCCATATGCATTCTTCATTTGACGACAAATGTGATTTCTGCAGTCAAATTGTTAAAATAATTCTTGTCTCATTTATAATCAAATCTAATAAATTATTACTTTTCTTCATGTCTTATTCTTAAATATATTCAAATTAACCACATTCAGGCTTGCTCATTTTGAAAATTTTAATAGGAAAAACCTCTTCAAAAGAGAATGCAATTAACTAGAATTAAAATCATTCGAAATCAAGATTTTCAACTTATCAATGATAAAAATTATCTCGAAATATTACAACTTAAAATTTATTCTTCTGTTTTTCTCTCTCTTTCTCTCAATATTTATTAACACTCTCCTTCCTCTCTTTTTTATATTTATCTACGTCTTTGAAATGTTTTTTGCTTATATTTTTATCTTATATACTTTTTTTTCTTGCTTTTAGTGCAATCAGTAAATATATATATATTTATATATATTTATATATTTATCTATACATAGATAGAATAATAGTCTAACAGTGGAATCTTGTTTACTGACCACTGTAGAAACGGTATCACATTTATTTAAATGTTTCTACAAAAAGTGATTCATGAACCAATTAGTTTCCACATTCACAGCACTCTTAAAAATACAATACATAGTTTGTTTTTATTTATTTATTTAGTTTTTTGTTTGTTTCTTTTTAAATAGAATTAAGGCTTGAAACATGACTTTCCAACCTCGCCTTAGATTTTGTTCTTTTCTTGAAAAAAGAGTGACTACAAAAATTATTATCGATGCGGTGAATGTGTAAGCCAAGAGAGAAATGATAAGAGATTCGCGGGAGTAAGAAACTACTCACTCACACACTCACACTCCCCCCACTTTCACACTTTGGAAAACTGTGTAAATCCTCATTCTAAATTTAAACAGTTTTATTTCGACTATGAAAAAAAATACCTTGATTCGATGAATGACTTAAACCTAACGTCTTTTGTTTCCATGGCGACGTGAGAACTTTCGGCTTTTTCTGAAAAAACAAAAAAAAAAACATGAACAAACTGATGTGGGAAAATAATATTGAGTTTCCTCGAAAAAGTGAAAAATATCTTAATTTTGTATTGTTTCAAGTCTCTTGTATAAAAAGTACATTAATATTTATCAGGGTGGCTGCAAAACTTCATTTACAACATTTCTATACGAGTTTTTTTCATAAATAAAATAAAATAATTGTTAATTATTAACGTGTGAATTGGAAAAACATTTTTTTTTAAATCTAAACAATGAGATTAATTCGATGAAATTCAAAAATATTGAAGTATTTAAGTTTCCCACAAGAAAAAATGATTTTTCAAGCCACAAGAATTACGTCCTACGAAAAAAAGATTGATTTTTAACCAAATGGTGGACTTTAGAACCAAATAGTTGAATTTTCAACAAAATCGTTTAATTTTCAACATAGTTAAGTTTTCTACTAAAAGTATGAATTTTCAAGCAATAATTTTTATTATTTTTTTTTTTTAAAACCTTAGTTCAACAAAATTCGTGAATTTTCTATCAAAATAGATTAACTTTTAACCAAGAAGACGTTTCTTCAATTAAGATGATTAATTTTCGAAATCATGAATTTTCAAACAAGAATAATATTATTTAAAAAATGAAACTTCAACAAAATCCGTGTATTTTCAACAAAATAATTCACTTTTTCTTCTAAAATAGATTAACTTTCAGACAAAACAAAAAAAGAATTTTGAGCAAGTCTAATTTCCTAACGAAAAAATTAAAGATTTTTTTCTAATACCCTTGAATCTTTGCAAATTCCTTGGTGGGCTCTTAAAAAAATCCTAAAATCTTTCAAATTCTCTAAAACCTTTGGAAATACTTTGAAAATCTTGGAAACTTCAAGAATATTTCAATCATTTTCATCCAAAAACTAGAATAGCAGTTAAATTTGAAGTTAGAAAAATTGATTTAAAAAAAAAACATCAACAAAACAGTTAAATTTTCAATTAAGGTGATGAATTTTCAATCTAGAAAAAAAAATAAATGTCAATTTTGAACCAAAGTGATAATTTTCAATTAAAATTATGAACTTACAAACTAAAAAAAAAAACGGCACAAAAAAACAAAGATTTTTTACCAAAAATGGAATAGTTAAACTATCTGTTAAAAAAAATTAATATTCAACAAAAAAAAACGAATTTTTAACTGGATTAGTTGAATTTTTAACTTAAAAATGAATTTTCAACCAAAGTTAATTTTCTACAAAAAATACAAGAATTTTAAAAGAAATAGTTAACTTTTCCACTAAAAAAATATTAATTTTCAACAAAACACGATAAATAGTTAAATTTTCATTTTAAAAATTAATTTTTAACTAAAATTATGAATGTGAAAACTTAAAAAAAAAACGAATTTTAAATTTTCAATCAAAGTGGTGAATTTTCAACTACAAGCTTCGTCATATTTGTTTATTTATATAAAGAAAAACGGAAAAAATTGTTAACCAAAAATTGTATAGTTAAAAAATCTGTTAAGAAATTTAATTTTCAACAAAAAAAACGAGTTTTCAACTGGATTAATTGAATTTTTAACTAAAATATGAAATCTCAACCAAAATTAATTTTCTACGAAAAATACAAGAATTTTAAATAAATAGTTAAATTTTCAACTAAAAAATATTAATTTGCAAGCAGTCACGATAGATAGTTAAATTTTCACTTAAAAAATTAATTTTCAATCAAAATTATGAATTTTCAAACTTAAAAAAAAAACGAATTTTTAATTTTCAACCAAAGTGGTTAATTTTTAACTAAAAACTTCGTCATATTTGTTTATTTATATAAATAAAAATGAAAAACATTTTCAACCAAAAATTAAATGGTTAAAATATCTGTTAGAACATTTAATTTTCAATCAATGAACAAATTTTCAACTGGATTAGTTGAATCTTTAACTAAAAAAGTAAATATTCCACCTAGAATAATTTTTTTTAACAAAATACAAGAATTTTAAAAGAAACAAGTTAAATTTTCAACTAAAAAGGACCATTCTTCAACCAAATATGACAAATAGTTGAATTTTCACTTAAAAAATTAATTTTCAATAAACAAAACGAATTTTTAATCAACGTGATTAATTGTTTAACTAAAATGGTGGAATGTTTAAAGTGAAAAGTTAAATTTACTATTGAAAAAATTAATTTTCCAGTAAAATAAAACATTTTTTCAACAAAATAGCTCAATTTTCAACCAAGGTAATAAGTTCTCAACTACAAGCTTTGTCATATTTGTTTATTTATATAAAGAAAAATATTTAAAAAATTTAGCCAAAAATGGAGTTAAAATATCTGTTAAAAAATTTAATTTTCAACTACGATTAATTTTGTACGAAAAGTATAAGAATTTTAAACGAAACAGTCAAATTTTCAACTACAAGCTTCGTCATATCTTTTTATTTATATAAAGAAAAATGAAAAACATTTTTATTCAAAAATGGAATAGTTAAAATATCTGTTAAAAAATTTAATTTTCAACAAAAAGAAACGAATTTTAAACTGGATTAATTGAATCTTTAACTAAAAAAAGTGAATTGTCGTCCAAGACTAATTTTGTACAAAAAAATACAAGAATTTGAAAAGAAACGGTTAAATTTTCAACTAAAAAAAATATCAATTTTCAACCAAACATGATAAATAGATGAATTTTCACTTAAAAAATAATTTTTACAAAAAAATGTTAAAGCTCTGGGCAATTCCTTCGAATTTTTTTTAAATATCCTAAAAAATCTTGAAAATCGCTTGAAAGACCTTCATATTACTGAAATATATTTAAAAGTTCTTGGAATCTTTTAAATTACACTAAATTCATTATAATGCACCCCCATGGCTTAATTTATTAATATAAAAGATATTAAAATAGATTATTTCATTTTAAGAAAGTGACTATAATGAATTTATCTTTAAACAGTGACTCAAAAATTACAAAATAAATAATAATTGAATAAATAATAGAATAATATAAAATATTTCATAGAAATTTAAGTTTAATTGACTTTTTCTCTCCTGCAACCACCAAATGATTTAGTTTTATTAAATTAATCGCAATAAAAAAAATAAATATTAAGAAAAAATATGTATAATAGCGTATAATTTTTGAAAATAAGATTATTATTTTTTTGTTTGCATAAATACCTAATTCTACTTGGCGAAGGGACAGGAGCGTGCTCTGCGATAGCTGGCAAAACTGAAGTAAATTTATCAGTTGGTCTCAAAAGTCGAGCAGTGCGTGACGACAGTTTCCAAATTAGCCTCTGTCGGTGGGGAGTTTGTTCCTGTCGATTGTACTTGCTGAGTATTCCACCGACTGCCTCGTGAGTTGAAAAGAAACTTTCATCCGAAATCTGCATCAGCAAATAATAACAAAAGTCTATTTTAATCTCGAGTCTATTTTTTTCGAAAAATCAGACGATTTAACTTTATAATTGCAGAGCGTCTATCGTCTCTTGAACTTCAAAAAATTCCAGGATTTTTCCAGGTTTTCCAGGTTGACATTATTAAAAAAAGAGTTCGATTTCGTGTGCAATGAATTTTTTTTATTAGCATTGGTTAAAATATGACTGAAATGTCGAATTTCAGGCAATTTTAGTTTTTGAGTAAAATAATTAAATTTTGGACAAAACAGTTTAATTTTTTAACCAAATTGTTGAATTTTCAACATAAAAAGATCAATTCTCTACCAATTGATCGAAATTTAAACAAAATGATTAAACTCAACCAACAACAGTTAAATTGTCAAAGAAATAATTGAAAAATGAACTTTCCAGCAAAATGTTTAATTTTCTACCAATAAAGATGAATTTTGAACAAAGTACAGAAAATTTCAACACAATGGGAAACTTTTCATCCAAAAACATGAATTTCCAAGCAGGAATGCTAATTTCATATTTAAAAAAAAAGGAAATTCAACTAAATTCATGAATTTTCAACAAAATATTGAACTTTTCTACCAAACATATGATTTTTCAAGCAAAAAGATGAATTTTCAAGCAAAAGATTAATTTTCGACCAAATAATTGTATTTTCAACTAAGCAGTTAAGTTTTCAATCAAAAACATGAATTTTCAAGCAAAAATCTTTATTTTTAACTAAACTTATGAATTTAAAAATTAAAAAAAAAACGAATTTTCAACCAAAGTAGTAAATTTTCAACTAAAAGCAAAATCATATTTGTTTAATTATAAAAATAAAAATGAAAATCCTTTTTTGGTCAAAAATGGAATAGTAAAAATCTTTTTAAAAATTTAATTTTCAACCAAAAAACGAATTTTCATCTGGATTAGTTGAATTTTTAAATAAAAAAGTGAAGGTTTAACTAAAAAAGTGAATTTTTCCACTAAAACATACCAATTTTCACTTTAAAAAACTAATTTTTCATTAAAATTATGAATTTTCAAACAAAACAAAAACAACGAATTTTTAATTTTTAACCCAATTGGTGAATTTTCCACGACAAGCATTGTCATATTTGTTTATTTATAAAACGAAGAATGAAAAGCATTTTTTAACCAAAAATGGAAGTTAAAATACCTGTTAAAATTATTCATTTTCAAACAAAAAACGCATTTTCAACTGGAATAGTTGAATCTTTAACTAAAAAAGTAAATTTTCAAACTAGATTAATTTTCTAAACAAATACAAGAATTTTAAAGGAAGCAGTTTAATTTTTCCATAAAAAAGATCAATTTTTAACCAAACACGATAAATAGGTAAACTTTCACTTTAAAAAATTAATTTTCAATTATAATTATGAATTTACAAACTAAAAAAAAAACGAATTTTCAATTCTCAATTAAAATGGAATAGTTAAATTATCAAAAAAATTAATTTTCAATAAACAAAACAAATTTTCAAACAACGTGATTAATTGTTTAACAAAAATGTGGAATATTTGAAGTGAAAAGTTAAATTTCTAGTTGAAAAAATTAATTTTCAACCAACAGAAAACGATTTATAAAGAAAAATAAAAAACATTTTCAAGCAAAAATGGAATAGTTAAAATATCTGTAAAAAAAATTATTAAAAAAAAAAACGAATTTTAAACTGAATTAGTTGAATTTTTAGCTAAAAAGTGAAGTTTTAACTACAAAGGTGAATTTTCCACTAAAAAATACCAATTTTCACTTAAAAAATTAATTTTTCATTAAAATTATGAATTTGCAAACTAAGAAAAAAAAACGAATTTTCAATCAAAGTGGTGAATTTTCAACAAAAAAACGGATTTTAAAGTGCATTAGTTGATTTTTTAACTAAAAAAGTTAATTTTTAACGAAGATTATTTTCTACCAAAATTAAAAGAATTCAAAAAGAAATAGGTAAATTTTTCACTAAAAAATACTAATTTTCACTTAAAAAATTAATTTTCAATTAAAATTATGAATTTACATACTTAAAAATAACAACCAACTTTCAATTTTTAACCAAAGTAGTGAATTTTCAACAACAAGCATCGACATATTTGTTTATTTATAAATCGAAAAATGAAAAAAATAAATAGCACTTAAAATGAAATGGTTCAAATATCTGTTAAAAAATGTAATTTTCAAACAAAAAAACGAATTTTCAAACAAAGATTAGTTGAATCTTTAACGAAAAAAGCGAATTTTCCACCTAGATTAATTTTCTACAAAAAAATACAACAATTTAAAAAGAAACAGTTAAATTTTTAACTAAAAAGGATCATTTTTCAACCAAACATGACAAATAGTTAAATTTTCACATAAAAAATTAATTTTCAATTAAAACGATGAATTGTCAAACGAAAAAAAGCGACTAAAATGGAATCTTAAAATTATCAGTTAGAAAAATTAATTTTCCATAAAATAATTACATGTTCAATCAAAGTGATGAATTTTTAACTAAAACGCTGTAATATTTAAAGTGATGAGTTAAATTTCCAGTTAAAAAAATTAATTCAACCAAACGAATTTCCAACTATCATCTTCATCATATTTTTTTTATTTATAAAACGAAAAATGAAAAACTGGATAAAAACTCATGTTATTTTGAAGGAAAAAAAAAAGCAATTTTTTCCCCAACTGTACTGAAATCGTCCAAATTATTATTTATAAATCGTAACAACACTCACATTTGTAATTTTTTGTAATTCGGCAGCAAATTCAACCAATCGAAGCATTTCATGTGCAGGTGTTGACGGCGGCGGTGCTGTCATTGAAGAAGGACCAGGAAGGGAATTGACCATGGTGGCGTCTGCATTGGAATCGAGGCGAGTCACAGCAGCATCCAAATATGTGCAGAGCAACACCAAAGAAATTTCGGATGGTCTCAAATTTGCGCAATTTCCATCACAGACAATCATTTCCAATCTCAGGAGTAACTCAGATTCCTAAAAATATCATTAAAACTCATTACTAATTCCACAGAAACGAATCATGGAAAAAGATTAATTTTCGAAATAATACGACTAAATTTAGAACAAAAAATATAATTTTTTACCAAACATACTGTCTACTCAAAATCCCGGGAAACTATTCCCTGACAATTCCAGGTTTTTTCCGGGTATCTTAAGTTTTTTTTCTAGGTATAATTTCCCATAGTATTTTATCTTTTTATTTTTTAAATTCAGTGCATATTTAGGTAGAAGTAATCCGGGTACTAAGTTGTTTAATTTTGACTAAAACAGCTCAATTTTCAATCAAATAGTTCAATTTTTAACTAAGAAGTATCACTTTTCAAACTAAAATGATGCAGTTAAAATAGTCAAATTTTAAACCAAAAACATAAATTTTCAAATCAGAAGATAAATTTTCTACCAGAAATACAATTTTTCAATAAAATACATGCATATTCAACGAAATAGTTGAATTTTGAATTTAAAATAATAAAATGTTCAATAAAAATATTTCATTTTAACAAAGCAAATATGAATTTTCAACAAAATAGTTCAACTTTCAATCAAAGTGTTGAATTTTCAACTAAAAGGAAAAACAATAGTTGAATTTTCAACAAAAAAATAAATTTTCGATCAGAAATGGAATAGCTAAATTTTCAGATACTCGAATACTTTAATTTTTAACCAATTAAGTTTCAATTAAAAAATATCAATTTTCAAATAAAAATGAAATAATTAAATTTTTCGTTAAAAAAATTAATTTTCCAACAAAAAAAAAACAAAAAAATTTCAAACCAAAGTGAAGAATTTTTATTTAAAGTTATGAATCTCCAACTGAAATAGATGATTTTTAAACCAAATAGATAAATTTGTAAAAAAGTAGTTTTATTTTTAACCAAAACAATCAATTATCAACGAAAATGATAAAAAATTAAGATTATATGTTTAAATTTTCAACCAAAAGAATGAATTTTCAAACGGAATCATTCATTTTCTAGGAAATAAAGACGATTTTTCAACAAAATATATAAATTTTCAACTAGAAAAGACAATTTTTCAACCAAATAGTTTAATTTTGAATAAAAAAAGATCAATTTTCAATTTTCAGTTTAAAAAGATAATTGTTAACTAAAATGATCAATCTTTAACTGAAATAGTGGATTTTTTTAAATTTAATTCAAGAATTTTTTCAGTAAACAATTCAGCATTTAATTTTTAGTTCAAAACTATAATATTTAATCAAAGAGATGAATTCTCAACTAAAATGACGGAATATTTAATTGTAATAGTAGTTAAATTTACAGGTAAAAAGATAATTTTTTACAAAAAAAAAAAAAAAAACAACGAAATGTCAAAAAAATATTTACGTTTTCAAACAAAGTGATGAATTTTTAACTAAAATGATTAATTTTTAATTACAATAATTGAATTTTCAACACAAAAGATTAATTATCAACTAAGAAGATTACTTTTTATCAAAAAAGTCGAATTTTCAACTAAAAAAAATTGAATAGTTATATTTGTAGTTACTAAATTGATCAATATTTAACTGAAATAGTTGCATTTTCAATCAAACAGACGAACTTTCAAACAAGAAGATTAATTTCTACCAAGCGACGGAGAATTTACAGCTAAAAAAAAATTTTTTCAGTAAAAAATTCAGTAGTTCAATCTTTAGTTCAAACCAATAATATTCCACCAAAAAGATAAATTCTTAACTAAAATAACAGAATATTTAATTTAAATAGTAGTTAAATTTACAGGTAAAAAGATAATTTTTTACAATTAAAAAAAAACCAAACTTCAAAAAAATATTTACATTTTCAAACAAAGTGATGAATTTTTAACTAAAATGATTAATTTTTAATTACAATAATTGAATTTTCAACACAAAAGA
>JAAAKG020151457.1:21204-31335 GCA_010014905.2 Druon quercuslanigerum
ATAAAAGGATGAATTTTTAACTAGAATAGTTCAATTATAAACCAAAAAGATGGATTTTCAACTAAAATAATGAATATTTAACTGAAACACTTGAACTTTCTACCAAAAAGATGTTTTTTTAAACAAGAAGATTAATTTTCAAATAAAAAAGATTAATTTCTTGCCAAAAAATACACTTTTTTAACAAAATACATGGATTTTTAATTAAACAAGACGAAATTTCAATAATTTTGAACTTAAAAAAAAATAATTTTCCACTGAAAATGGATTAGTAACATTTCTAGTTTTTAAAAATAATTTAAAACCAAACATAAGAGTTTTAAAGTAAAATAATGAATCTTCAAATAAAATTTCAAGTTAAAAAAATTAATGCTTAACCAAACAGATTAATTTTCAACTGCGACGATAAATTTTCAATTAGAATAAGTTTTCAATCAAAAAATTACTTTCACTAACAAAAAACTAACTGTAAAAAAATATATATATATAGTTCTTCAAAAAAAGTTATGAATTTTCGAATAAAATTGTAAGTTGTGTGTATTACATAAAATTGTGGTTTTTAGTTTCAAATTCTATTTACTAACTGAAAATTTAAGTATTTTATACTTGGCAGATAATTTATATTTACTTCAAAATTCATGTATTTGGTTAAGAATTAACTTTTCTTCAATTAAAGATTTATCATTTTAGTTAAAAATTCACTTTAACAAATCTTTTTTGTGTGGAAAATTTACCTATTTCATAGAAATTTAATCCTTTTTGTTAAAAATGTTCTGTTTTGTAGAAAATTTAACTATTATATTTTTTTGTAAGACAAATTTGTATCCGAATTGTTGAATTTTGAAGTAGAAACTATCAATTTTAAAACTAAAAATGGAATAGTTAAATTTTCAGTTGGAAAAAAGAATTTAAAAAAAAAAACAACGGATTGTCAACAAAATAGTTTAATTTTCAACCAAAGTGATCAATTTCCAAATAAAATTATAGATTTTCACTAGAATACTTCAATTATAAACCAAAAAGATCATTTGCAACCAATTGACGAATTTTTAACTAAAATGATGAATCTTAAAAGAGAATTTAAAAAAAAAATACTTGAATTTTCAACCAAAAATAGAACAATTACATTTTTAGATTAAAAAACATTATTTTTTAACCAAACTAATGAATATTTAACGAAAATAAATGAATCTTTAACTCGAATAGTGGAATTTTTAACCAAAAAGTTAAATTTTCAACCGAAAGAATAAATTTTTAAATAAGAAGATTAACTTTCTACTAAAAAATACGATTTTTGAAAAAAAAAAGACATGAATTTTCAAGTAATACATAAAAAAACACGAGTTTTTAACTAAAAAAGAGAAATTTTTAATCAAAAATGAAATAATTAATTTTTAGTTAAAACATATATATAATCCCTAACCAAATAGTTACATTTTGAACTAAAAAATATCAATTTTCAATCAAAAATGGAGTTGCTAAATTTTCAATAAAAAAATAATTAATTTTTCAATAAGATACATGAATTTTTAACTAAAAAATAGAAATGTTCAACCAAAAATGGAATTAAATTTTCGGTTAAAAAAATATAATTTCTCAAAAAACTACTTGAACTTTCAACCAAAAATAGAAATTATGAATCTTCAACTGGAATAGTGAAATTTTCTTTGAAAAACAAAAAATTTTTTAACAAGAAGATTAACTTTCTACTGAAAAATACGATTTTCGAACAAAATACACGTATTTTCAAGCAAATAATTGAATTTTCAATAAAATTAAAAAAAAAAATGAATTTTCACCTGAAAAAACATAATTTTTTAAATCAAAAATTGAACAGTTAAACTTTCAGTTAAAAAAGTAATTATTAAATTTAAGAGATGAATTTTTAACCAAATTAACGGAATATTTAACTGGAATAATTTCACTTTCAGTTAAAACAATAATAATCTCAGTAAAAAAATTATTTATTTTCAGCCAAGGAAAAAACGAATTTTTAAGAAAACAACTCAGTTTTCAACCAGATATGAATTTTCAAATAAAATGATGAACCATCAATGAAAAAAATTAATTTTTAACAAAAGAGTTTAACTTAAAACCAAAGAAATTTCATTTTGATCCAAAACAGTTCAATTCAAGCAAAATTACGACAATTTCTTAAAATGAATCTAATTTTCAACTATAAAAGATAGGTAAAACGAACTGATAAAATTCCAACAAAAAATATACATACATACTTTTCAATTAAAATAATGAATGTTTAACTGAAATAGCTAAAATTTCAACTAAAAAGGTTCATTTTTAAAGAACCCTATTAAATTTCTACCAAAAAATACAATATTTCAAAAAATACTTAAATTTTCAACCAATAATAGAACAATTACATTTTTTTAGATAAAAAAAACATTGTTTTTAACCAAACTAATGAAGTTTCAAGTAACATTATGAATCTTCAACTGGAAAAGTGGAACTTTCAACCAAAAAGATAAATTTTCAACCAAAAAATAAATTTTCAAACAAAAAGATTTTTGAACAAAATACATAAATTTTCAAATAAAAAATACAAAAAACGAATTTTTAACTAAAAAAGACAATTTTTCAACTAAAAATGTAACTAAGTTTTCAGTTAAAAAAAAATATAATCTTTAACCATATAGTTACATTTTGAACTAAGAAAAATAAATTTTCAATAAAAAATGGAATAGTTATATTTTCAATATCAAAATAAATAATTTTTCAATAAAATACACGAATCTTTAACTAAAAAATAGAAATGTTCAACCAAAAATGGAATTAAATTTTTAGTTAAAAAAAAAGAATAATTATCAACCAAAAAGTTCAATTTTTAACAAAAAATACAAATTTTCAACGAACAATGGAAATTAAATTTTCAGTCGAAAAAATATATAATTTTCGACCAAATAGATCCATTTTGAATTAAGAAATATTAATTTATAACCAAAAAATGACTATTTAAATTTTCAGTTAAATAAAAATTAATTTACAACAAACTGATTAATTTTTAACTAAAATAGTTAATTTTCAAAGGAGCATAATAATTTTCTACAAAAAAAATACAATTTTTCACCAAAATAGTTGAATTTTTAACAAAAAACAGAACAATTACATTTAGATTAAAAACATTATTTTTTAACCAAACTAATGAATTTTCAACTAAAAATAAATGAATCTTCAACTAGAATAGTGGAATTTTTAACCAAAGAAATAAATTTTTAAACAAGAAGATTAACTTTCTACTAAAAAATACGATTTTTAAACAAAATACATGAATTTTTAAGGAAATAATTGAATTTTGAAATAAAATATTTTAAAAAACACGAATTTTCAACAAAAAATACAATTTTTCAACCAAAAATAAAATAGTTAAATTTTCAGTTAAAAAAAATATATAATCATTAACCATATAGTTATATTTTTAACTAAAAACTATCAATTTTCAATCAAAAATGGAGCAGCTAAATTTTCAATTACAAAATAATTCATTTTTCAATAAAATGTATGAATTTTTAACTAAAAAATAGAAATGTTTAACCAAAAATGGAATTAAATTTTCGGGTTAAAAAAAATAACTTTTAAACATAAAATTTAATTTTTAACTAAAAAATACGAATTCTTAACCAAAAATGGAAATTAAATTTTCAGTCGAAAAAATATATCATTTTCGACTAAATAGATCACTTTTAAATTAAAAAATATCAATTTGTAAGAACAAATGAATATTTAAATTTCCAGTAAAAAAAAATTAATTTTCAACAAGTTGATTATTTTTCAAATAAAATGATGAATCTTTAACTGGAATAGTTGAAATTTCAACTAAAAAGCTTCATTTTTAAAGAAGCATATTAATTTTCTACCAAAAAAAGACAATATTTCAACAAAATACTTGAATTTTTAACCAAAAATAGAACAATTACATGCTTAGATTAAAAACAATATTTTTTAACCAAACTAATGAATTTTCAACTAAAATTATAAATCGTAAACTAGAATAATGGAATTTTTAAAGAAATAAATAAATTTTCAAACAAGACGATTAACTTCCTACTAAAAAATAAGATTTCTGAACAAAACAATTGAATTTTCAAATAAAATATTTTTAAAAACACGAATTTTCAACGAAAAAAAAGATAATTTTTTAACCAAAAATGAAATAGTTAAATTGTTCGTTAAAAAAAATATATAATCCTTAACCATCTAGTAAGATTTTGAACGAAGAAATATCAATTTTCAATAAAAAAATGGGATAGTTAACATTGCAATAAAAAAATAACTAATTTTTCAATAAAATACATGAATTTTTAACTAAAAAATAGAAATGTTCAACCAAAAATGGAATTAAATTTTCGGGTAAAAAAAAAATAACTTTCAAACATAAAATTTAATTCTTAACTAATAAATGCGAATTTTTAACCAAAAATGAAATTAAATATTCAGTTAAAAAAAATTGATTTGCAATAAATTGATGAATTTTTAACTAAAATAGTGAATCTTTAACTGGAATAGTTGAATTTTCAACTAAAAAGGTTAATTTACAAAGAAGCATATTAATTTTCTACCAAAAAAGAGAATTTTTCACCAAAAAAAACTTGAATTTTTAACCAAAAATAGAAATTATAAATCTTCAACTGGAATAGTGAAATTTTCTTTCAAAAAAATAAATTTTTAAACAAGAAGATTAACTTTCTACTGAAAAATACGATTTTGGGACAAAATACACGAATTTTCCAGGAAATAATTGAATTTTCAAATAAAATTTAAAAAACCGAATTGTCAACTAAACAACATAATTTTTCAAACAAAAATTAAACAGTTAAACTTTCAGTTAACGAAGTAATTTTTAAACAAATTGACGAATATTAAACTGGAATAATTACACTTTTCAGCCAAGGGAAAAACGAATTTTTGAGAAAACAGCTCAGTTCTCAACCAGATATGAATTTTCAAATAAAATGATGAACCATCAACGAAAAAAATTAATTTTTAACAAAAGAATTTTAACTTATAACCAAGTAATTTAATTTTCATCCAAAACAATTCAATTTTCAACTATAAAAGATTGGTAAAACAAACTGGTAAATTTCCAATAAAAAATACACATACATTAATTTATTTTAAAAAATCAACAATTTTATCTGCAACATTAAAACTCTTCAAATAGAACAATTAAAATTATAGCATTTTTGAAATTTACTTTCTTATCTTTCCTTTTGAATAATTAATTTATTATTACTGATTTAAATAAACAGTAAAATGCCCTAAAAAACAGTAAAATCCCCTATAATAATAATCCCTCTCAATATTGTTGACTATTACCTGAGTGGTTGTTGGTAATTGAAGTTTGGGCTGGTATTTGACCTCAAGCACAAGAGCTTCTTGAAGTTGCTCTAGGAGAGGTTGGATTGCATCCGGTACAGGCGAGCCCGATGTGTCCATTCCTGCGGCGACTACGAAAAACGTAATAACCGAATCTGCAGTCTGCGTGACGACAGTCACACTACAAGAATGGCTCAGCTGGCTGGCCTGGTATCTGCAAGAAAATCATCAGATAAAAACTTTACTCACACAATCTCTATCTTCTTCTTCTTCTTCTTCTTCGTCATCAATCACTTTTCTTTTCCTTTTCTTTTTTTCAAATTAAAACTCGTCCCAGTTTCACAAATTCCTAATGCTCTCTCAGAATTAAATAACAATAATTTGTTGACGTATTTTTTTTGTTAATCCCGAAATAAGTATCAACAAGTTTTTTTTTTCGACTACATAAAATGCCTGGAAGAAATTTCATTCACGAAAAGAACTCTAATTTTCGCTACTGTACTTTCAAACTACTTTTGATTCAGGATCTAAATTTAATCTGATGCAGATTCTATCTGCATTATCACGTGACATTGTGTAGATTCTATTGGAAGTTAGGACAAAAATAGGCTCATCACGAGAGAGAGAACGAAAGTGGAAGTTGACCTGTTTTTATTTTTCCAACCACGGACAATGACCGGACTGTTATTCCAATTCATTATCGATAAGCATTCCGTATATAAATAACGCCTGAAATAGAATTTCCTTCTTGTTTAAGACGTATTTTAACAAATATAACATTCTCCTTTCTATCAGGCTTTTCTAAAAAAAAAAAAAATTGCTTCTAATTTTCTAGTCGGAAATTGCTTAAAACAGGACTGCTGTTCTAATCGTGGAAAAATATTTACCGTTCATTTCCCGGTTTGCAAACAAATTTTCATTTTGATTTATCAAATTAAAAATGAACTTCAAGTTAATGCAGTCAAAGTGAAACTCTTGAATTTTAAACTTTTAAACTTAAAAAAGCTGGACAAATTTTAAAAATAAGCGCTCAATAATTTACAAGTATAAAATCGAAGCTTTTTACACTTTTCGATTGAAGAATTTTAATCTAAGTGCAACGAAACTCACAAAATAATAATTCAGTGCAAAATTAAACATAAAAAGTTTATGTTTTTATGGACTTAAAAATTAAACTTAATTGAATTTAAGTTTTAATTTTAATATTTTTTTAATTAAATTAAAAACTGTTAAAAATACTAAATTGGCCTCAAGTCGCTCAAAATCTTAACAGCAAAGAATATCCCTTTTCCAATTCAGAGAAAATTGTAATTAAACTTTTAATTAAAGAGTTTAAATTTCATCAGTAAAGTTTAACTTTCCATAGTTAAATTTTTGAACTAAAAAGATAAATTTGCAAACATGAAGATTAATTTTCAACCACAAAATAAGAACAATTAACAAAAAAGTTTAATTTAAAACATAGCGATAAATTTTCAATGAAACTAATAAATATTGAACTTTAAAAAAATGAATGAATTTTCAATTAAAACGATAAATCATTAACTGAAATAGTTTAATTGGCATAAAAAAATGATCTTTCAACCAAAACGATTAATTTTCTACCAAAAAAGAAGAATTATCTACAAAATACATGAATTTTAAAACAAATAGTTACATTTGAAACTAAAAAGAAACATATTTTAAACAAAAATAAATGTTTAAATATTCAGTTTAAAGATTAATATTCAACAAGCAAAAAAACTAAACTTAAACTAGCATTATGAATCTTCTACTAACAAAAAAATTACCTTTTATCAAAATTTTCAACAAAAAAAGATTAACTTTTTACCAAAAAGATACATTTTTATTTTATTCTTAATTTAAAATAAATAATATATTTCATTATTCATATTTCATAATTTTTAACAAAACAGCTTGACTTTTAACCGAAAAGATGAAATTTCAACTAAAACGATCAATCATTAACTGGAAGAGTTAAACTTTCAATTAAAAAATTAACTTTCGACCGAAAAGATTAATTTTCTACAAAAAAAAAGATTTTTCAACAAAATACATGAATTTTTAAATAAAGTTAGATTTTTAATTTAAAAAAAAAACACATTTTGAAACAAAAATGAAATATTTAAATATTCAGTTTAAAAGTTAATATTTAAAAAAACAAAAAAAACTGAATTTAAACTAGCAATATGTATCTTCTACCAACAAAAAAATGACCTTTTAACAAAATTGATTAATTTTCAAATCAAATAATGAATTTTCAACAAAAAAAAAACAAATTTTTTGATTATTTTACTAAGATTTTAAAATAAATCAAAATAAATAATATATTTCATTATTTATATTTTATAATTTAAAAAAAAGAGCTTAACTTCCAGCCGAAAAAATGAATTTTCAACTAAAACGATGAATCATTATTCATAATTGTCATAAAAATAAATTGTCATAAAAAAATAAACTTTCATTCGAAGGATTAATTTTCTACCAAAAGACAAATTTTCAACGAAATACATAAATTTTCAAAGAAATAGTTAGATTTTTAACTTTAAAAAAACACATTTTAAAACAAACTTGGAATGTTTAAATATTTGGTTTAAAAGTTAATATTCAAAAAACAAAAAACGAAAGTTAAACTAACATCATGAATCTTCTACCAAAAAAATGTCCTTTTAACAAAAATTTTCAATAAAAAAGATTAATTTTCAATTCAAGTAATGAACTTTCAACCAGAAATTTTTTTTACATTATATTAATTCAAAAAAATTAAAATAATATATTTTATTTAAAACAACAAAAATTAACTTTTAACAAAAGAGTTTAAAATTCAACCCAAATAGTTTAATTTTCAACCAAAAAGTGAACTTTCAACTTAAAAAATTTTTCAAAGATCAAAAATATTAATTGTTGTATAAAAAAAATAAGAATTAAAAAAAAACACATGAGTTTTCATCCAAATAGTTAAATTTTTATCTACAAGACAAAATTACAAACAAAAATGGAATAGTTGAATCCTAAATTTTCTGTTATAAAAATAAATTAAAAAAATATATACCTTTTTAACAAAATAGTTCAAGTTTAAACTAAAATGATGGAATATTTATCCGGATCAGCTAAATTTTTAGTTTAAAAAATTGAATTTCAACAACATTTTTGAATAAAATAGATAGTTTTAACCTAATTAGTTAAATTTACAATTAGGAAAAATTAAATTTGCAATGAACCAGATAAATTTTCAACCAAACAAATGAATTTTCAATCGAGACACACAAATTTGTAAACAAACTTTTCAACCAAAAACATATAACATTTAAAGCTTTACTCACAAAAGTTAATTTAAAATAAATTTTTTAACTGAACACTTAAATTTTTAAATAAAAAAAGATCAACTTTTAACCAAAGATAAAATGGTCTTAAATTTTCAACAAAAATAAAACGAATTTGCAACAAATCAATTAAGTTTTAAGCCAAAGAGATGAATTTTCAGTAGAGAGAACAAAATTTCAACAAATCTTTTGAGTATTTAAACAAAAAGATAAATTTTCTGCCAAACAACAAAAACAAGAAAAAAAACAACGTAATATAAAGCTATTTATACAAAATAAAAAAATATTAATTTAATTTCATGCTACAATTTATAAAAATGTAAACACCCTTTCGAAAAAAATTTCCGATTAAAAAAAAATCCCTAAAATTTCCAAGTTTTTACAGTTATATAAAATTTCCCTGAAAATTCTAGGTTTTCCAGGTAAATAGACGCCCTGATATCACTCGAAAATCGCATTTCTAATTATATCTTTCACAAACAAATAAATAGTGCACCTTGATAAATAAGCCTCAGAGTAAGAAAAACTAAAAAGGAAGTCAGAATCACGGTCAAAATTAACATACAGGAATACAAAAGATCACTGTCAAATTACGGAAAGTTATTGAAGGCCGTGACGTTGCGAAATATCAAGACATGTTTTTCAACAGAGCTGATTCACTTTGTAAGAAAATTCATTTCAAAAGACCTCTGCTAAATGATTCTTTACGTCATAGGCATCTTTGCAGAAATAACTTTATCATTAAGACACAATAATAATCTACATTTCAAATACAGAATCTATTTGCTAGTATACTTCAAAACATTTTTAATGATCCAGTCATTTAACAAATCTTAGAGAAATAAAAAAATTTTCTTTCAATTAAGAAAAATAAATAACCAAAACTTTTAAACCGAATCAATAAATAAAGACAATAAATTTTAAACTGATAAACAATACAAAAACTTTTGTTTAAAATTAAACTACTTGGTATAAAGTTAAACTCTTTCGTTAAAAATTTATTGTTTTAAATGGAAAGCCATTATTATAACCCTTTCAACCTAATAAAAATGATAAAAAATAAAAAAATGTCTCTCTTACAATTGAGAAAAACAATAGTCAAAATTCTATTTCTACCAACTGAATAAAAATGTTAAAAAGAAAAAATGGCTTCTTCCAATTCAGAAAAACACGCAAAATTTCGCCCCTTCCAACTGTATAAAAAACTTGAAATAAAAAATATACCTCTCCATTAAAAAAAAAATTGAAACCCAAAACTTCCTCCCTTCCAACTCAATGAAAAAGTTAAACGTAAAAAATTGCCCTCTACCAATTTTAGAAGAAAAAAAATAAAAGATTCTGCCCTTAGACTCAATTAAAATGTTAAAAATAATCAATTTTCCTCTTCCGATTAAAAAAAAAAAAAAAAAAAAACCAAAATCCATCCCTTCAAACCCAAAAAAAAGGTAAAAAAAATCCCTCTTCCAAATCAAAAAAA
>JAAAKG020151468.1:0-31327 GCA_010014905.2 Druon quercuslanigerum
TTTGCAATTTCAATAAAAAATGTCTTACACCTGAAAAAAATGTGGGAACCTTACTTTTTACTTGCCCCTCGTATAACTCCCGGCCAGCTTCTGTAGCATCTTTAGGATAAAGGAGCCTAAATTAATCAGCAAACAGCCCATTCGACCTTCTTGATATCAGCGACCATAGCGCCGAAATTCCAGTCGGCCTTCTTCCTCTTTCGGCCCCAGTCTTTCACTTATCGGTTGGTTTGATTTGACTAAAAATCCGGAAAGTAAATTTCAATTAGATGATTTAGCGTTGATTTTTGTCCTTGGCAAACTTACTATCACTGAGATTATCAGCGCTATACGACTTCATAATTTTTTTAATTTCTTGTGTAAGCCCTTCCAATCTTCCTGTTTGTATATTCTTGAGATCTTATTGTATCCATACTGGGCCATTTTATAGATTTTCCAGTCTTAAGGTAATTGAGTTCTGTTTGCCCTATTGTACAACACACTAGTCTGTTTAAAGAACTGTTCCAGATTGTAAATTAAAAAAAGAAATTTTCACTTAGGAGATCTCAACATCGTGAGATTCTTATTGTATAAATATGTATATAAACCTATTTGAAAATTATATTTGTTTACTTTAGCAAATGGCAAATACCAAATTATGTCAACAAAAAATTATAAAACGAATATGAAAATATTTTAATCAATAACTTAATTCAAACTAAAGAACATTGAAAATAATTAAAGGAATTTCGTGAACACTTCCGGTTTTATACATTCTATAAAATAAAAGCAGGGAAGTGAAGAAAAGTATTTTAAAATAATATCATCCTTTGCTTCAGAGATTGAAAAAGTAGAACATTAAAAATATTTTTTCTTTAATCTCTTATTTCGTATGGTCTTTGAAATGCAATAAATTATACAAAAGTTTCTTAATTATAAAACTGAACAAGTTTAAAAAATAAATAACCAAAAAATACAACATTTTAATTACTTCAAGTTTTATCACTTTTTACAATTATAAAAATAAAAACACATTTAAAAAAATCTTATTTAATAAATTAAAAAATGCAACAAAAAATGTGCAAAAAATAAATAAAACAAAAAATAAATTTAAAAAAAAACTGAGAATCTTATTTTTAAAATTATAAGTCTTTGAAATAAATAATTACATTACTAAGTAAGAATTTCTCAACCTAGCAACATTAACGATGTGGTTAAGTTTTGTGTTTTGAAAAATGTTGTCCTTATAATTTATTTACCTTTGCATATTTATTTATTTTTTATTTCTTTTCCATTGGGCTTGCTTTTTAAATAGCATCGTCCAAATTGTGGAGTGTTCAGTTTTATTATTTACAATTTTTTAAATGTTTCTATTTACCTGGAATTTTGGTTTAATATTTAATTATAAAGTTTTCTCTAGTAACTTTCCAAATGATTTTAAAAAACCTACTTCAATCTTAATGATTATTAGGTGGAATATACCCACTAGAAATTAACCATTCTCAATTATTTTTTTAATTATTTATTTATTTCTTTTTCGTCCACGTAAATAAAATTGTAGTCACATACAATAGGTTAGTATTAGCATTATTAGGCGTATTTGTTCGTTAATTGAATTAAGTAATACAATTCTATTATTTGTTCGAGAATATGCTTCCACAGACTTCAAGTTGAAATTTTTTGCTAATAATATCGGCCAGCAGATGCGGGTCATAGCATCACGCCCCCCTCGAATGTACAAACGTTCATTCAGATCAATTGATCATACATTGTAATACTGAAAATTAACATTCTAATCAACCGAACGAGCTTTCAGAAATTGTGATATTCTATATAATTTTTGTTTGATTCTGCTTCATGAAATTGTTGATAAAATGCAAAAATTAAATATCATATTCGACTGTTTTCACATACGATAACCTAAGTAGTTAGTCGTATAATCTGAAAATCTGCCCTACTTTTGAAAAAGGCTCTATCCTCGTTTAGTCGTAAAGGTTACCTTTCCGTTAAGGCATCGAGGAAAGCAGGTCTTGCAAAAAATGTATATATAATCTTTTTTTAAAAGCACGGCAGAAATATTATGAATATTCAAACACATGGACAAAGCTACCTCCACTGGGTCTAACATATATAATGAAATAGAAACGCATCTCGGAAATCGTATGCCATTCTCTATATTATTGTCACTTGTTAGTTGAACATTTTGTAACGCAGTTTAACTAAAAAAGACATAACCGGACATTTTTACGTAGATTATTTCATTATTTTTCAAAAATGGATTTTTCTAAAATGAAGAGAGATGAAGAAGTCATTAACGGAATTTCAGGAAAAATCAGAAACAGTGAAAAAATCAGACCTTCAGATAATCAATTTTTTTTAATTTTAGTTACCTTCCTATTTATTTTGGAAGAAAATATAGATTACAAAATATGTCACAAGAATTTATATTATTAATTCATAGATGTTATATTTGACCTCAAAAATGTATTTTTAATGAATTAGAACCAGATAATTTTTTTTTATTTTAAATGTTATAGTAAACTAACACCAATAATTATACGTAGCGGAAAGTTTTTGAACAAACTAGTGGCTTAATCTTCACGAACTTAAGTTTAAAGAGTAGTCAAGATTTAAATTCTCCCTAGAATTATAATTATAATAACTCCAAAAATTATATTAACTATGTTTTGATTACTCTTGGGCATACTTTTAAAGTGCTATCTTTAAAAGATAACTTTTTTAATAATTTTTGTAACTTGAAGTATTAAGTTAAACTATTAACTGCGCAATTCTACGGGTATTAAATAAATTGATCATTTTAAAATGATATAATTATCATTTCCGCAGGTTATCCCAATATTCTGGAGAGAATTAGCAAAATCAAAGATTTAACAAAATTTGATGCAGTTTTATTTGCTGTTAATTCGAAGTTTTAAGATTTTTGCTCGAGTGTACTTATGAAGCTGTTGCTGATTCTGGAAATAATCCTCGGCAAATAAAAGAAGAAAAGTGTGCAGTGTTCACAGCATGCGGTATATCGGAAGTTGAAAGAAGTCTTTCGACAAAGACACGATTTCCAGCAAGATATTCTTATACCCTTAGAAAATTGTGTTGCGTTTTTACAAATTCTTCTAATTCACGTTCTAGTCATGTTTCATCACCAAAAATTATGCATCTTAATTTTGGGTAAATGTTCGATTCAAAATGAGCCCAGATTTTTTCTGTGAATCTCTCGGTTTTTGTTAAAAAGAAACTCGGTAATTTTTAATTATTTTTAAGAGTATTTTAAAAGATTCGAAAAAGTTCTATTACATTTATGTTTTAAATGTTATTGACGATTTTGAGATAAGTAATTTTGATCTATTTGGCGCAGCAAACACATAGTTTTCGAACCGTATTTCTTTTTTTCTGGGTGTCAATGGATCAAGCGTCACCATCGACAGTTACGACATTGGAAGTGCCACGGGTTTAGAAGAAGCATTTAGATTAATTAAAAGTGGCAACATGGATAGTGCAATTGTTTGCGCGGCAAAAACCGTTATTCGCCCAGAATTATCTTTGCAGCTGTTTGATTTAGGTAAAAGGGTTACACGCAAATGGGGCGATTTCGTACCAAAATAACAAAATGGAATAATTTATTTCCTTTCAGCAATAATTATATATTTAAAATATATATTTTATGCCTAATATCTCTTGATGGTATAACTAGGTCTTTCGACGATGCAGCTAATGGGTACACTCGAAGTGAGGCTGTTGTGGTTTTATACCTACAAAGAGCTCGTGATAAAAAATGAATTTATGCAGAGATAAAGGGCGTGCACTCAATGAACGGACCTTCATATGTTAAAAAATCTGTCTGGCATCCCACCTTAGAATTTTATATGCAAGTTATGAAAATGGTTCTTAAGGATAGCGGAATTACCTGAAAGGATGTGTCTTTCGTTGAAGCTGATACGATAGCAGTCAAAGAAGCTCACGCCGAAGAGGTCAAAGCTATTGACAAAGTGTAAAATGAAGCTCGTAAAACACCTCTTTTTATTGGATCTGTGAAGACAAATGTTGGCTTATGCTCTGCGGCTAATACTCGTATTGCAATTGTCAAGGTTAGTCGAAACATACATTTTTTCTACGTGTGTTGTACAGGCTTAACTAAAAATGACATTTTATTTTATGTATTTGCCCATTTTTATCATTTATGTTCTTTTTAATTATGAAACATCCGATAATTGCTATCCGATATTACATTTTTTTCCAGGTAATCACGATGATGCAGTTTGGTCATATTCCTCCAAACCCGCATTATGAAAATCCTTCTAAACAAATTACTGGTCTTAAGGAAGGACGTGTAAAGTTTTAAGCCGACTTCTTGGCGGGGCGACTACGTGGCCATTAATAACACAAGTATATATGGTGGTTTTGCATTCGTTATTCTAAAGTCACATAAGAAAGAGAAAACAAATAGCGGACCTCTAGACGATAGACTTACACGTTTAATTACAGTTTCGGGTCCTAATAAAGATGCTGTTGGTGCTATTCTTGACGTCGTTAGTATTTTTTAATGACTTAAATTATTAATGTGTCAAATACCAATTAAAAATAATGTAAACAAAAATTAATTTGAAAGTAACTCAAATCTCATTTAGGAGAAATTGAATTTGTAAGAATTATTAGACAACCATCAGACAAATATTGTATTCTTTTAGGCGGAAAGAACACCTCAGGATTTTGAGATGCTTCAACTGTTGAGTAATGTTTTTGATGAAAAAGATCCTTTACACTTGTATTGAGGGTACTCGTTGATACCATCCCATGGGTCAGTGAAATCCAGTACAGCTCTTGTAGCAAGAGAGAGGTTTGGTACCTCTTTTCAGGAATGGGTTCGCAATGGCCTGGCATGGGTATGTTTATAATTTTTTTTAATGAAACTAACTAAATAGTAGCTAATGAGGCATTTACCTAAAACTGAGTTTTTAGGAAAAAGATGCTGTTTAAATAATCCCGGGCGAGCCGTAGACAGAGCTGAAGGTGAGCAGCAGGCTATGCAACTACTCCTTCTTCAAATATAATTATAGCCAAAAAAGTATACGTGCGCATTGCATATATTATTCTTTCCGCTGTTCATATTTAAAAAATGTTTTTTAAAACTTCAGAATACCAGAAATTACAAAACATTTGGATGATTTTTAAATTTTTTGTGATTTTATAAATTACACAATATTTTGATAATTTTTGAAATTTTGGTAATTTGTGGTAGTTGTCACCATTCGGAAATTCGAAAGTCTTTCAAATCGGCATTCCATGCCTTTAGTTTTTTTGATTCGGCATCCGATTCGAAATGACTATATGCATATTTATTTATTTCTGAGTAGTGTACACTACGCAGTATGTAGACGACTTTACAAACCATTTTTACGCACCATTAGTTCGAAAAAGATTTGCTTTTATTTTTCGGTGGCCCTATAATAAAGGTTAATTTCTTTAAATGAGAAAAGACTCCTTTACTTTTTTTCAGATTTGAAAAGATTAATGAGAATTAGAAAAAATCAAATTTATGTAAAAAGTGACATTTTAGTACTTCAGAGTTCTTATCCAACAAAATTATTTGGCGCTGGTAAACTCTAAACATTTTTTTCAAGGATTTCCGAAATTCTACTACCTTCTGGATATAATAGGGGAAAAATATGTCGAATAGATGACATGAGAAATTTAAAACCTATGTTACAGGCTCACAACACGGTGATTGCAAACAAACATATATAAAAAATATGTTTAAAAATATGGTTTATGTGTTTTATAATTTCAAAAAACTATATATATATATATATATATATGCATATTAAATTGGTGTAATTCCTAATCATCGTAAAAGTCTAAAAATTGTCGGCAGTACGCCATAAAATTTCCAAGTTCCGTCGATCCAAATTTTCAATGCTCATTAAAAATGACATTTTATGTTATTATCGAAAGTCTTAAAATTGTTTAAAACACGAAAAAAAGTATGACATGAAAAAATCATTCAAATGTGTACAAAAAAAATGTTTAAAATTATTGTTGGAGTTTATGCATTTTTTCAGTGCCAAATGTTAGCGTTTATGCCCTTTTATACGAAGGCGAAAGGACGGCTCGACACCTGACCGAAACTTTGAGTGTTTTAGCCCGGGACTATGAATCCTAAAAATTGTATCCGATTTAAATTATATATTTGCAAATTATTTTATTCTTATTTTGCGGACACTTTAGCCATCACCTACCACTGAAAAATGCTTTTTTTCATTTAACTTGACATGCAGAATTATACTTTTAAAAACCGCCCACTCAACCTGCATGTATCACGTATTTTGTAATTGACCACTAATTAAAAAAATTATGTATCTGCAGGGGAAACTTTTTTGAAAACCGTCCAGGTATGGTATCACTTTTTATTCTACTTTTTTCTATTTCTCTTCATAAGAATTCTATCTTTTTAATGCTTTCGTATAGTTCTACATCCTATTCCTTGCTCTTATATTGGATTTTTTTCTGTCGGGTATTATCTTATCATATTCTTCCTTAGTATCAGTTTTTATATCTGACAAACAAAAAATACACTGAAATTTATTCCACAGGTTGGTTTGGTGGATCTTTTGAAATATTTGGGAAACAAACCCGATATAATGATTGGTCATTCAGTTAGGGAATTAGGTTGTGCCTACGCTGACGGTTGCTTTACAGCAGAGCAAATGGTTTTATCAGCTTTATCTCGAGGTTTGGCATCAGCGGAATCAAATTTCATATCAAACCACTTTGTCCACTTGATGTAGATGTAGCTTGTCATAACAGCTCTGAAAGTTCCACGATCATTGGCCCTGCAGAAACTATAAATAAATTAGTTGCAGATCTTACAGTAACGATACATAAAAAATGCTAAATTTATCCTTCCTTTTCGATCCTATTCAATTTTCTTATGCCTTTTTATTAAATAGGTAAAGAATAGATATGTGAATATCGTTTTAATTAATATATTTTCACAGGCTAAGGGCATCTTTGCCAAAGAAGTAGCTTGCAGTAACATAGCCTTTCACAGTAGATACATTGCGCTGGCTGGTCTAAAATTGAAAGAATATCTTCAGAAAGTAATATCAAATCCGCGACGTCGTAGTGCTCGTTGGCTCAGCACATCAGTCCCACGTGACGAATGGAACTCTGCTAAAGCTCGACTGTCTTCTGCAGAATACCAAACAAACAATCTTTTAGGCTCTGTTGTCTTTGCTAAGACAGCCAAATATACTCCAAGCAATGCAGTTGTTATTGAAATTGCACTTCATGGGCTACTGCAGGCTATTGTAAAAAGATCACTGACAGAAGATGTTATCAATGTTCCTCTAACCAAGCGAGCTCATCCAGATAATGTCGTATACATGATGGCTGCATAAGGAAAAATTTACAACAGCGGTCTTAACATCAAGGTTTCGAAATTATATATCAAGTTTAAGTATGCTGTATCACGTGGCACACCTTCGATATTTTCATTGATCAAATGGGATCATTCAAAGGATTTGTAATTTTTAATTTTTATTTGATAAATAATGTTTTCTGAACAAAAAAATTTTTCTTTTGACAGAACTCATTTTTGATCCTGCAACGACTGAGTTTTCAAAAAGAAATAAGACGACAGGCATCTTACTGACTTATGAAACAATTTTTTTTACGAAGTTTTGAGTATCGGGGTTTCTTCTGCTTTCAGATTCTTTTTTATTGAAACTGCGCAGTATCGAAGAACAGCCCAAAATTTTTGTTCGTAGCTTAATATTTTTTGAAGGTTATATAAATATTAACGATTTATCTAATAAAATTTCTGGTCTTTGTTTTAAATTCGCCGGTTTACAAAATTATCAAAATGGAGGAGGCTCTTTTGAAAACATTCCAAGTCAATTATTAAAATAAATAACCGTATTTTCTTCTCTTGATTTTTTTTCTAGATTTGTCCTAATATAAAGGGAATATCACATTATGTAGTATTCTGATATTATATATTATGTAGTATTCAATATTGAGAAAAATCTAAAAAAAAAGAAAACGGTGGGGTTTACGAACGAAAAACGTGATGAAAGTGAGGACATCCAGCAAAAAATACTTTAAACAGACCCAGAATAGCAAACAACGGTCAGCTTGATGAAAAAAACCCTAATGAGAAGCCTGAAAAACCATGTATGAGTGTAAAATAATTATTTGACTAGAGATTATACTGCTTGGATGATTTGAAATAAATTCGGTCTTTGGAGATTTATTTTCTTTCAGACTCTTTTTATGAACTACTTTCACAAAACTAGTAACTTTACTATTTTAGGAAAACATGTCCCTTCGTTAAACCCATCGCCTCTGAAGAAGGAGAGAAAAAATTTAAAATAGATTTGAATAGTGATTCTTAGAAGTTTTTAAAAGAAAACAAAATTCACAAAAAAATAGTTTTTCCATGTTCTTTATATCTGAAGCTCGCTTGGACAGCTATGGAGAACGCCAGCAAAGAAATAGATCCATTAATAACATTCGATAACGTACTAATTCATAAAATACAAAATGTTACTGAAGATGTAGTTTTGGAATTGACAGTAATGGTTCAACACGGTAATTAAGCATATTTTTAAATATGCAATACTCTTGTAAAGTCTGATTAATATTTTTAAGGTGCGTGAATAAAATATATATTCAAAATTTAATTTATATAGTTCAGGATCTGAATGTTTTGAGGTATCTTTGGATGGCACTTTGTAATGTTCTGGAGTTATACGAAAAAGTGAATCCGCAGTTCAGGAACAAATAAAAATTTCTATCAACTCTAATAATAATAATAATCTTCGGTAACATTCTAAAAACATCACAAGTTCCGCAGCAAATCATAAAAATTATTATTGATATAAAGCAATAAAAAGAAGCAGCTGATGATTCCAAAGGTATGCAGTTTTTATATATAAAAACCTGGTATTGCCAAATTGTTTTAAAAACATTTATTTCTTAAAATGTGTATTTTATTAAAAGTCCCAGTATTGGTTGATTAACAACTCAAAGTCGTTCATTCGAGCGGTGCAGAACTTCATGGAATCAGTCTAATGCCCATTGGGCACGAATCCTTCAAAGGTTTAGTGGATATTAAAGAAATAAAAATAGTTTCGGATTCAACTGAAACGTTGATGATTCAATCAACTCCGATTGTTCACAAGTATCGTCAGGCTGCAAACTGGAGAGCTTGTCAATATCATCCTAATGATCTTGATTCTATTGAATGGGTTGAAGATTGGCACGGTTAGCACGGTGGCATTCATGGAGTATTTCGAGAAACACATGAAGAGTTTAAAATAGATGCAGAACATCAATTACACAATGAAGTTCTTCTGTAATCTGAAAAGAATTAAGTTCCTTCCAATTAATGACGGAGTTTAAGGTGTGCAGTAAAAGCTAAACGATTTGGACATGCATACTAATTTGAGGAAGATATGGTTCAATGAACCTTAACGCACATGCACGAAACTCTTAGCGAAAAGATAATGAAGGCAGGGAATAAGGTCGTATCCAGCAAGGGTACTTAGTCGGAGAAACAATCTAAGGCAAAATCTCCATGCTGTTTACGGGAAGATGACGAAAGAACCTACCGCGAGCCCTAAGAACGTCGGCGCTTCTAGACCGGTGCTAAAACAGCTCAAGGGAGCTCAGGGTTTAGGGAGCTGCACCTTGTAAAGAGATTTTCGCGCAAGTTGAAAAACTGTTTACTAAAAAAATTTAAATACAAAATGGCCTACCTCAACGTAGTCCTTTTTTCCACCTACAAGAGACCTAACAAAATAAAAGAAAAAAGCAGGATATGCCTAACTGGCTATTTTGGATTAAGGCCTGAGATAGCTTCAAATGCCAACAACCAAAAAGAGAACAAGATCAACCAACAGTTATCGAAAAGAAATATAAATTTATTGTTTAGCATACTTAGTTTTTAACTCTAAACTCTAAATTCGGCCACCTGAAAAGAAACGTTTACAGGGGAAAGCCTTTTTCTAAACAACAAATAAATGATCGGTTACAGTACATTATTTACCAAGTTATTCAAGTTTATTATGTCTCTTATAACCCTGTCTTCAGCCATATCAACAGAATTGTAGTGTCGCTGACTATCGGAACATTGACATCTAGTCACATTATGTTCCATTAAGAATTTTATTACACCACAGGTATCCGAAAATTACTGATTAATTTTTAATAAAAAAAGTTAAACGACGCTCTACAAATTTATACACTCAAAGTTGCGCAAAAAAGGAGAAATTAACCCCATCTAACCATTTGAAAAGGAATTCACGTTAGGTTCCCCAGAATTAAACTTACTATACATTGATAGCACTGACCATGATACGGGACGCGGATACAATTTTACTTCTCGACGCGTAAAAAAGAAACTACAACACGGTAGAATTTACCCAACTGCCATTTTTAATGCTTATATTCCGACTCTAGATTCGTAGTCAGTGACAGCAAAAAGTGCACAAGTAATCATTTTCAATTTGAATTGTTTGTTTTCTGTGACCCACCTCTCTCTGCGCTCGAGACTTCTTTTAGCATCAGGTAGAATCCATATTCTCTCAACAATATGCTGTCTTATGAAATAATCAGCAGCTTTAACTTGTTAAGTGTGTGATAACGGATTAGGAGTTCGCGCGCGAACTTTCGAACCTTAGCGGGAAACTTTCTGCCAGATGTTATGCAGTCAATCACACACTGAATACGGGACGCGTACTGTTTTGCCCAGCCTATCTTTGTGACGAATTGATGCATTCGTCTTTTGTTCTTATGATCAACAGATGGTTTTGCTTTACGGTGCGCATCGGCCAAAGCTTTCGCTACATTATACACATAACAATTCTTAGTCGAGAGGTTGGATTCTTTGGAAAAACCTCCAGAAAGCTCACCATCCATTTTAGTCAGATCTTTAGCCTTGAGAGAATCCTAGATGCTGATGTTTCTGCGGGACATTAAGCATTGCTCTTCCTCTATCAGATGCCTAGCGATCAGACAATTAAAAAAAAAATTATTTTCTAAAATTAAAGTTAACTAAGTTCCTCTTCTTAGCAAAAAGAACGTCGGGCGGCCGGATGGACGGACGGTCTTTTGAATGTAACTGTCAGGGTTTCTACCCGGGGTTACTAAACCCCGGAAAAAGTTTTAGTACCATTGAAAAATTCATTCTTCGTATCTGTAGTGCGTGTCTGGAAACTCAAAACCTATATCGAATCCTGGATATCGTGACTTCTTTCTTCTAAATATCGACCGAGATCATCTTCAGACATGTACAAACGTAGAAAGGAAGCTTGAGGTCCAGTTAGCTGACCATTTTAAATCGCTTCGCAAATACTCAAATGTAGGTAAATTTCGTTTAAGTCTGTAGTGAAAGTATTTATATACGTTTTAAGTTTAATCTTTAGTTTATTATAAATTTATTTTTCAGTAAACTTTAGAAATCATAGATTATTTTCAAATCAGAGATAGAAGTATAATAAAAAGTAACCAGATATTTATGTAACCTTGAATTTTTTAGAAAGTCATAGTGAAAAATTTGACGGAAAAATAAAATTCTGAGAATTTAGTTTTAAAAATTTACTTTTCTCATAAGCTAGAATCATGCTATTGATTCATGGAACATTTATAAAATTATTATTTGGTCCATAGAAATAAATATAGCATACTGTTTCATATTTTCATCGTTTTTTTCGATTTAAGAAGTTTCTTTTGTGGTCGTCTAAAAATATATGGCGTTCAGATAAATTACTGAATCGATATAAAAATTTGCACATGTAATTAATTTGCACCATCTATTTTACCATGTATGCTATACTATTTATTTCTAAATCAAATGCTATCAAGTAAAACATATTCAGATATAAAAAAGAGTTATTGTATGATTTAATGTAAGACTGGTGAAATTGTTGGAGATGCTAAGGAACAAGCAGGTATATGTGAATATAAACCCAATTTATTAACAGAGGAATTTACAGATAAATTCTGGAGGAAAAGCAAACTTTACATAATATGTAATAATATGTAATAATAATAAATAATAAAAAGTAATTTAATTAATTACACCGCTTGATTTAAAGTTTAAAAAAATTGTTTTTTGAGTAAGCGTAGTATAAGCTTTCTGAAGAAGCAAGTTCCTAAATTTTTCAAATCATTTTTTCTTTAGTGACTACATCTATTAGTTTTCTGGAATGCAAAACTTTATCAGTCTGAACGTATTCTTGGAACAGCGCAACTTCATATTTTTTTAAATAGCTTTATTTCCAGCGTCATGCTGAAAAAAATATATTTTTATGAATACTGATGTTATAGTTTTTCAATTGTTCACTTGAATTAATTGTCAACCTAAATAAATTCTTGAAATTAATTCAATTTGAAATATATTATATATAATATATTTCTAGAATAATAATTAATATAATTATGTTTCCTCTTGACTTTTGAAACTTACATCTTTACTATAGGATGCAGAAACCATAGAAGTATGTGATCATTTCAAGTGTTTCAGTTATTCTACACACTAAGAAATTGTAAGTAAAGGCATTTTTTCAAAATGTTTAATTTAGCTTTTTCCTCGATGTGACTCCAAAATGTTAAAATAGCTGGTAAACCATCCCTACAAGTTACAAGCTACCGATAGCGTTTTCTTTACATTATCTGGTCAAATATTGTACCATAGTTAAAGAGAGTTTTTACATTTTTTCTGGCTGATGATAAAATTTCCTGCTTAAACTTTAACCATAACTAAAAAGATATTAATATATTTAAAATTAAATTAAAATAAATAATCAAATACAACATTGAATACAGAGGAAAACAAATATCTTTCGGGACAATATTAATTATTTACTTTTCTAGAACTTTTGTTGCCAGTATCCGTAAATACTAATATCCTAGTACTAGTATCCGCATCTACTAATTCCATCGCTGACTATATTAGAGAATTTTCTTTTTGTGTTTTCACAAGCATCAACCGCATTCTTGCGAATAACTAAATTAATATCAATTTCCTGCAAGAAAACATTCATTCTTCTTGTAGTGCACAGTAGACAAGAGTAGATTTTTTTAAGCTGCTACTATTATAAATAAGAGCATCGATTTCTGCACCGTTTTTTGCTGATATTGTTGCTGATATTGTTCACTATCTCACCTTTTCACGAGAATAAATGATTATCATTGATAACAGGATAGTCTTTTTTCATTAGCTACATGATTTGTGAAAACATCACATTCTTCACTGAAGGCCAAATTCAGCGCAGCTTATCCAAGAGAAAAAATACTAACATGAACCAGAACTGATCTGTTGGTGATCTATTGACGCATTGGTGGCAAGAAATTTTTTATAACTTGAATTCAAAGAAGTGGTTTAATGAATCATGTGCAGTGGGAATAAGAACATCGACAATAATTTTGATGACTCTCAGTGGTACTTTTGTTATCAATTCTTTTTGTAAGACAACTACACCAGTTAATCCATTTACATTTGCTTTGTAAGTGCTTATGAAAGAACAAGAGTGCTGCTGACCTCGCATTTTAGGATCATAATAAATATCACTAATTTTCAATTACTTATCAATTTTTCCAATTTATTAACAATTTGTATTTTTTTCTAAACTGCTATATAATTATTTTCAAAACTGCTAAACATAACAAAATACTGTATAAAGTTACTTCGAAACTTTAAGAACCTGAAATATGTAAATTAAATCTGAAATTGATATTTCATTTACTTACGTACATTAAGCATATTCATTTAACTTAACTTAAATATCGTGAAAAATATTTTCGAATACCTCTTTGAACCATCACTGTCAATTCCAAAACTTTATCTTCAATAACATTTAGGATCTGATGAAATACTTTATTGATGCATTATATTTGTTAACCTATTTCTTTACTAAAGGTCCGCAACACTAAGTATGCAAATTTGAGATTGGAATATGGCAAAACTATTTTGTTGTAAATGTTCCTGTTTTTAAAAATTTTCAAGTATCTTTACTGAAAATTAATATGAATTTAATGTCTTCTTCCTTGAATGCGATGGGTTTTGCGCACAAAAATATGTACCCCTGAAATTACAAAAATTTCTAGTGGTATACAACAAATTTTGGAAGCCAGATTAAAAAAGAATAAAGCTGCAAAGAAAATTTCTTTCTTTAGAGGAAATTATTTGGGAAATATATTTAAAAACTACCAATTTTTTGAATGAATTTATTTGATCAAAGACGATACCGAAGGTCTTCCAAGTGATACAGGATAGTTGACTCTAGGATATAATTTCAAAATATTAAAGATTTCATAGCCATTGTAAATTTTTGCTTTTGCTTAGTCTGGATGGCTACACTTAATCAGATCAACTTTGAGGAAATAATTTTCCGACTTCATGTTTAAATATAAAACCGGTTTTGATTTACCAAAGCAATCTGAATTAATAAGTTTATCAGTTAACGTGAAATATTATACCAACAAAAATATATCTAAATTACATACAACATGAAATTACCTGACAAGTGCCAATCGTCAGAAAGGCATTTAATATATTATTCAAAATTTTCGGACCTCTTTTCGTTAGAACTCACATGATGTTAATGCCGCGTGGTTTTAAAACTAATTCACACTTTTCTACAGCCTCCGCAAAGAAAGAAAGTCTTATAAGTGTATCTCCACTCTAGTCATTTTCAAATAACTTATTAACTATTTAGCACCTATGTGTCTTTGAATCAAAAAGAAATTCTAATATAATCAACCTATTAAATATTTCCTTGCAGAATTCTTTAAATTATTTAATTTAAATGTTATAATCAGCTTACCCATGGTTATCCACTGTGAACCTATTCTAGGAAAAAGGTAACAAATTTGCCTTTTGCTACCTGAGTTCTGTCGGAGAATTTATTTAGGATAAATAACATGTGACAGTGTCGCTAAGGGCGTCTATACCACTATCAGGTTTAAGATAATAGCCCTAAACCGAAAGGTCACTTTTGTATATCACAACCTCGATATAAGCAACAAGAATTTTTGTCCTCAAAGACTTCATTAAACAGTTAAAGCATCTTAATATCCACAGGCATGCTTTTAACATGAAATAAACTCGATTCGTTTAACAGTTATCTAATGGTTATTAAAATGCAGGTATGGAACTGTTTGACATAAATTTTATCTGAATTAGGTCTTGCGTACACGCATGATGATTTAAAAACCTAATTCACGTAATTATTATTATTATTATTATTTTAAAAGACTAGAAAACTAACTTGAAACTGTAATTATTGGAGAGAGATCATCATCATCGGTATCTCCTCCATTTTTTCTTCTCTGTTATAACGTTTCAGAATAATGAATACACAGCGACCAACGATAATTATGTTATTGGTTGCCACGTAGTCTCCTTTTCAAGAAGTTAATTTTTTAAGAACATACATACGATCTTTTTTAAGAGCAGAATGTTTTTCAGAGAGTATTTATTAATGTAAATTTGGAGAAACGTAACCAGAATTCATCATTGTAAGTACCTGGGCAAAAATTGATAATGAGTTAGAAAGTTTGTGCTGCTTAATAAATGAAAAATACAAAAACTATAGAAATGAACAGACCTAATGAACAGTATTGTACAAACAGAAAAATAAGATGCATACAAATAAAATAAGGTACTCGAAATCAGGCTTGTAATGAAGCGTTCTTAGCACATGTAGGAAGAAGTTATCTATTCATTAACCTTCAAAATTGCAACGACACCATTTGCTATAGAACATGAGTCAACATTTGCCTTTAAAGATCCAATAAAAAAGGTGCTTGATCTTGACTGTTACCTTAATCAAGCACTCTGGCTTTCGCGTCATCAGTTAATTTTATTCTTATCTCATGAGCTGCAACAAAAGACACGTCTCTTCCAAAAATTCATTTTCCTTGAGAATCAATTTCATGACTTCTTTACAAAAAATATAGGTTAGTTGCAACGCAGAATTTGATCACATGAAGGTCCAATCATCAAAGGCACGCCTTTGATCTCTGCATAAATTTGTTCTGCATCAAAAGAACTTTGTCGATATAACACTGCAACAGCTTAACTCCTACTATGACCATTTTCTGCATCGTCAAAAGAACTTGTTATATACCATCCGGTGATCGAAAGCCTCCAGCATATATTTCATATTTAGGTTAGGTTTTTCACTAATAAGCACTGCAATATCAATAATTTAAATGTTAATAGTAAACGAATTTATATAAAATCTTACTTTGACATGTTTGACTTCAAAAACCTTTTTCCGCTCAAGAAGCATCTTTCATCTTTCATTTTCCTTATTATCTCTGGAATCTTTAGATGACCTGCAGATTTTTTCTTTATATTTATTGTGTACAAAGCCATCATTTTTAAAAATTAATAAAATCGATAGTAACCATTTCTGATGATAATAAAGATTCCTTAAATAATTTCATCATAAATGTAACACGTGTCTTGAGATAGCGTATATTTCTAAAAACAAACTTTTCTCTCGGTCTCCCTAAATGCTAATTGGAAAAGCACCCGACCGGCATTTGGAAGATCTGGTTTATTAAAGAAAAATGTATTCAAAAAAGAATGTGATTGTTTAAAATATATCTCTTTCTATTTTTTATTTGTTTGTTACTAAAAAGGCGAGGCAAAATACAAATTTCAGAAAATGCCGCAATCTTTTACCACTTCTCTAAGAGAAGATAGTTATAGATGAAAAGAAATTGCTTAAACAACTATTTTTAATAGTAAAAAGTAGATAAAAATAGTAAAAAGTAGATAGAAAGTTAAAAATTTTAGAAAAAGTCGCAACTCTCTAGTATAAAGTAATTTAAAAAAATTTAATTAATTAATAAGTCAATCTGTTGTGAATTGGACATTAGTTCACTGTTTTATTAATTATTTAAATTGTGTTCTTATTTTTATCTTCTTTGTATACTTCTTTTCATTTAAATTTCATCGACTTGTCCTTATATTTGATTTTGTTATTGCGTTATGTCAAACCTTATGTCTAAGTCGCTCTTATCGCTTTCGTGCTGTTTCGCTCTCTCTCTTAAATCTAGTCTTGTTGCTCGGTTTCCTAATTTTCTTCTCTCATCTCGTCAGTCCGCGTTCGCCAAGCAACAAGTTCTGTTGATTGTGTACAATTTTAAATACAAAGTTTTAATTGATTTTGAATAAAGACCGTGTGTTTTAGCGTCATTTTTGTTAATTAAAGTGCAGCGGTTTTTATTGACTTGACATAAACCATTGACATAATATGAGAGAAGTTCGCTTATATATATATATATATATATATATATATATATATATATATATTGTAATGATGTTAAAGGTCTAATAAATGAATTTAAGTGCGTCAAGAATGAAGCTAGTGACTGGTGCCTATTTATACATTCTTCAACAAGAATTTTAAAAGCTGTTTTGCTTCATAATGGCAGCATATATGATCCTATACCAGTCGGTATGAATATTATGCAGGAAAGACTTATACCTGTACATAAAGATTTCCTTCTACCTCTACACTTGTAAAGGTAAGATTAATTAAGAAGTTTTTGATAGCCCACAGATAAGGGAAGTGTTGCATGATAAAAGATTTGAAAGAAGAATGGTAAACAAGGAACGAGCGGCATGGCAAAGTTTCAGAGAAGTTTAAAAAAAATTTCCAGGAAATAATAAAGATGCTGATTACAAGAATATTGTGAACAGAATGTTAAGAAATTATAGAGAAATGGGATGTCTAATGAATTCAAAGCTCCATTTTTCTTTACTCCCATATTGATTACTTTAAAAAAAAAATTGGGGGACCTCAGCAAGGAACAGGGTGAGAGATTTCACCAAGCCTTCAAGGATGTCGAAAGAAGACAAGGCGGACAATTGTTGGTCTCTCAAGAGAGATATTACTACTACTCATAAAATAAAATCTCTTTGTAGATCTTTCGCCAGTATACGAACACGTTATTCGTGGATTTTGTTTGGTTAATAACAGCGTATATATGACCTTCATATGTCCTCTAGAGGTCATTGGGACCCGTGGGTAAAAACATATCCGAACGTAAAATTTCCCGCTCATTCAGAGTTTGAGCTCAAGACGATGATATCCTTAAATGAACGAAGTTAACTTTCAAATCACTGTGATACTGACGTGTTAGGACCGCAGGGGCTACGGATTCATGATCAGCACACGCGGAACCATATAATCCACTTGTTTTAGACGGAGGACTTTTCGATTTCATTTTGTGCTCCTGTATTATTTTGAAGAGAACTCCAGTCCGAGTGTAAAATGTGTTACTTTTAGTGGCCTAAATTATAGAAAAAGAATGTGCCTTGTTCTTGACATAAATTATGATGGAAGTCTTCCCTCATTTCGAAGTATAAAGTAAATTTGGTAACATTCTAAATGTCAAGTTTCTCTGATGTGTTTAAAATTATTTACAAGCGCTTTTGACTCCTATTTAGGAGCTTATGAAATTGAAAAATAAACTGTAAGAAAGTTGCCGGTCTCAAGCAAATTTCTGTAAACATGCATGTTTAATTTTCATTCTGTATACTTAGGATTTAGTAATTAACTATATATTATAACATAATAATTTTATTTTAGTATTCATTACTTATTTAGATAAAACAAGCACCTAATCACAACCGAACTATTCGATTACTGTAAACGAACAGTTCGGTTCCTGTAGCCATACAGTGTGGTTCTGGGCACTGATCTTACAAGGAAGGTACTCCAAGTGACCCTCGCCAATTTGATTTTCCTGATGCATGTTGTAGTACTCAAAAAACTTAGAGAGGCGTATTTTTTATCTGCGCAAAAACAATTTAAGGGGGTGAAAGAGCCCCTCAAATATAGTTTTTTGTATAATAACCAAATTGATTTTCGATTAAACCTACTAAGAAAGTTTTCTCGTGATGAAAGATACATAATGAAATTTAAAATAAGGCTCAAGAAATAAAATTTTAAAAGTATTTTTATATATATATTTTCTATACCATATCTTTTTCAGTATTACAAAAATGAGAGAGCGAATCTAAAATGTAGATTATTTATCAATTAATAAAATTTTATAAAAAATTAACATAAATTTTTATTACCAAATTAATATGAAAAAGAAATGCGTTCTCGGCACTCAGGAAAAATCCAAAGAATGATTCTGTATGATGTTTCACAACCCGCAACCTGACAGGTGACAGGCCCACATGATACAATCCTGACTTCTGGATAACCTGAAGGCAAATCCAGCATCTTTCGTCCGGAAAATTGAAGAACGGCTCAGAACAACATTCTTTACAAGGTCCAGGAGTTAAAAATTTCGAAATTCTGACGAAATGCAGGGTCCTCTTTTTCCATCGATGACGAATTAGCAGTAATCATTTCCATCAGAACAATTTATAAATTTCAAAATGTTAGTATCTCTAGAAGCCTGTTTTCTTTCATCAGCAGAAAGTTTACAATCCTCAGAAACAATATAAAAATATTCCTAAAGCTCAACTGGTGGCATTGTTAAATGTATTTGCTGAATATTGGAATTTATAAAGAAGATTTGAACAGTTCTATTTTCATTAAAAGCCAAAGACTCACCAGCAAAAATTCCAGGAGCTCACTGAATTCTACTTTTTTATCCTTCTTTTAATTAATATCTTTTAATTGAATTGTTACTAATTTCTTTGTTCTTGCAGGTAAACTGATTGACTTATGTGAAGCAATCGGCAAATTAATATTTCCTATGTTAAGACAGTCACTTTTAAAATTAAGAATAGCGTTGTGTTTTCTGAGGAAAGGAATACCAAAGATACCGTCTTGTGAAGTGGGAAATAATTCTAACACAACGTGGAAAGAAGCTTCGAGACTCTTTATGATCATCCTAATCTCACCGATAGTTAAAACCATCTCCAGGCCTATTTCAACCAAATGAATTATTCGCTTTTTATTTATCCAAATTGTGGAAATCATCACATTTTCTTTAAGTAAATTCACTCGAGTGCCGATTCTCTACAGGATGGTTATTTCGATTACAATAACTACAATTCGTACTTTCTTTGTCCTTTAAAATTCTTTGAATCTTCTTTAGAGAGTTTCTCTTATGATGTCCAAATTCTTCACAATGGTAACACTGCACAGAGCCTAAATTTCGTACAGGTTTAGTATCTTTAAATTAGATCCCAAAGAGGTGGATGGAACGGATACAGAAATAACTCTTTGAACTAACAATACCATCACCCAAAGTATAAATTTCTTTGTCATGAATGACCATATAAATGTTGGAATTTAATCCGTGTAGAAAATTGCCAATCACGATCTATTTGTATGCATCACAACGGCCCATACCTCTTGGTCCATGGGTGTTTTTTATTACTAGAGAAGTTAATTTATTGAAAATATGATTAACGCGAGCCCCATATTCTTGAATTGAATGATCCGGTTTCTTTTTAGGGTTAGCTAATATGTGCATAATTTGTCTTACATCTTTTTCCTGAGCGTCAATATGCTCCAGAGTTTTAAAGATGCCATTAAGTTTCAAATCGCTTTTATCTTGAATATGATAACATATCTCTGACTATTCGCAACATTTTCTCTGGGCAAGAAATTAGATTTAACGGTAATCACTATCACTATCAGAAGGATTTTTGCTCTCTACTAACCTAGATCGAAATTCTTGTGCTACTATCGCAGGTGGTCTACCAGGATTATCATTTTTGTCTTTTCTAGTTTTTTTTTCGGTAGCGATACTTCGTTTACATCTTTCGCATTATTATCTAAACGTTTCCAATTCGGAGCCGTGTTACCAAATTTTTAAAGACTTATACTTTTGACGACAATCGTTCGTTGGCACGTAGTCTAATTAATAGGGCACAACAAAATTCTCAAGGTTATTGACCCTTAATTTTCAAAATTATTCACTTCATTCTTCATTTTTCAAGGAAGATGTTCTAAATTCATTTAGTGTTCCTTTAAGAACTTTCTTTAAGTAATTGTTATTGTCTTCTCAGCAGTCGATCACAAGGCGCTCTTCCGTTTCGGGTAAGTAATCCGGGATTAATTTTTTATTTCCCACGTTGCGGTGAGGATTTTTTTGGTAAACATCTTTCAAAATCCTTTTAGGCCTAAGGCTGCAATTGTCAATAACCAATGCTACAGGGAGTAAAACCACCACAAAACCCTGCTAGAAGATTGCGGCTTTTCCTTTTCAATGTTAATTGTGATAAATTGATAATCCTGTTCCATTGTCAGTAAATCAGTAATTCAGTGACCCATTTTTTCTTCAAGTTATTTGATTTATTTCTTTATGGTGCAACAGATCCCACCGCTGTCACCAATTGTAATGCCCAAATTTTACTTGGCCTTCTGTCTATAATTCGCTGCTCGCTGATTGGACATCTGAATAGGATCGTTGTGGCCGTTGATTCGTTGAAACAAACAAAATTAAAAGGAATTTATTTGAAATGAAGAACACTATATTTAACAGTTAATAATTCACAATTATTTAGAAATGAATTTTCACCATCATTGTCTCAGGTTCACAAATCACAATTGTTAATAATTTGTTGTAACGGTTTATATCGCGGCTTCCAAAAGTCCAAAAGACTCAATTATACTCTATCAAGTGTCGCATGTTTAGTATTAAATATGCGGTTTCGTAGATACAAAATCTGGCGTTTTTCGTAGTGCGCGCCTGTTTATAAACTCTGTTTAAGGCGGAGTAATCTACGACTTTACCATTCGTTGATTGATATATTCAAACAATTCAGGTTACAATCCGAGGACAAAATCCGTTTAGAGAACGGTTAAAATCCGGGTTAGAATATTATCAGGACCCAGTTACAAGCCAAATAGGGCACGACGTCAAAGTTAAATCTTTTGGAAATGAACTCTGTCGGCCGCGCTTGTATCTGTACTATTACCAACAACTGCAGTAAATCTGAGCTAATAATTATTTTTCTTATTTATTTTAAAAAATTTTCCTTGCAAAAATAATGATTGGTCTAAAAATACAAATAGAAGTTAGTTTTTGCAAAAAGAAAATTGGAAATTATTTGTAAAGTTTTTGATAAACGTCAGAAATCAGATTTTCGATCTCTCTTCTTGTGGATTATTTCTTGCCAAGATTTGATTTTTTCGAACGAAACTTTTTTTTTCTGAACTGTTTACAAAATGTTATCGACGAAGAGACCTCTAGAGTACACCTCAGAGCAAGATAGCCAGTTTCAAAATCGTTTATCCGACACCTTTAAACGTACAAGATTGTGTAAATTGTAAAATATGAATATGTTTCAAGGTCAAAATTAAAGTTAAGACTAAAAGAGATAAGGAATATGTAATACAAAGAAGGTTTCGAATATTCATTAGCCACAGTGTTAACAAAATTCTGTACATTTTGTAATTAATCAGGCTTTTTTCTAACTAGAAACATGAGGATTGCTTATATTCTCTTCTCATCCTTGGCGGTTTTCCTCAATTCCATTGGTGAATATAATCATATAGTAAAGCTAGAATTGGAAGTATATTTTTAAAGCTATGCATACATCACAATTTGTGCAATGTAATGTACATTCTATCCCAATTTCTTTTTTCTTTTACACATTTTTGACATTTTTTGAAATGAATACACATTTAATCTAAATTCATTCCTGAGGAATCCAAAATTTTTGTGCTTAAAAAAATTAATCTTGATAAGTCTCCATACTGATAAGGAAATCGTACCATATGGAACGCTCTCAAATGAAAGGTAGCGTGAATAACGAATTGGGCCTATCCTATACGATTTTGGACAATGAGATCTTGAGCCTTAATCCTCTCGAAAATTGCAAAAAACATACTGAAACATAATTCTGTAATTGTTTTTTTGCTACGAATTATTCTTGTTCTTAAAATCTTTATTTTTTGGTACAAAAATTTAACTAGTTTGTTGAAAATTCTTCTTTCTGGATCAAAAATCTTTTGGTTCGAAAACTAATTCCTTTGGTTGCAGATTTAACAATTTTGTTAATAGTTGGTTTTTTAAATCATAAAATAAATTTTAATTTGAAAATATATCTATTGCAGCTTTAGTTAAACATTCGACTTTTTTAGTCAAAGATTCATATTTCTTGGTAGAAAATAATTTTCTTGGTTGAAAAATTATTTTGCTGCTTGAAAATTCATATGTTAGGTTGCAAACTCAACTATTTCGTTGCAAATTTATATCTTATTAGAAGATGCTAAAGAATTCTCTAAAAGGGTCAGGGAAAATGAAAAATTCGCCAGTGAAAGTTAGGGAACCTCGAAATTGTGATTTTGTATCAACCTTGGGGAAAAATGGTATCAATCCCTCTTTGCCGGAAGAGAATTCAGAATTTAATCATCTGTTTCTTGTTGCAGAGTTGAGTTCACAGTCTGACTGTCAACCTAGCTCTTCTAGTCGCGGATCATCTCATTCTCCTCAAAGGTCTATTTCATTTATTTATTTAATTAAACAAATTTTACTATATTATTATATATTTTTCTATATACATTCTATTAATAGGGTATCTAAGCCTAGTTCATTATAAAATTCATTATTTTTTATTACTTAAATAATATTTTTATAATTATAATTAATATTTCTTCCTGCCAGGCCTCATTCTTCAGTTAGGTTTACTCCTTCTACCGAGCTTGCTCTTCGTACCAGGTCTAGGTCTCCTCCTGCCAATCGTCCTTCTTTGCTTATATTCGGATTTGGCCTTGAACAACTTCAATTTGTTCGGCTCATTTCCTACACAAATCCCAAGGCGCAATTTGAAATTCGAAGATACATTTTTCCCAGCGATAAACAAATTCATTTGTTGCGTGGAGATAACAAAACTTTTGATCCGATTCCAACCGAAGAAAGACTGGTATTATCAACTTCCAATGGTGACGTCGTAGGATTATTGGACGATGGAAATACATTTCTTCGAGGAATATATAAATTAAGAATTGATGTTGAAAATGGAATTGAGATTGAGAAACGGGTGAAAATAAACATACACAGTGGTGCCGTTCAGGATATGACCCGAAAAGAAAAGTTGAACTGTCCCTTATACAGGGATCGCCCAGTCCCGCAGAATTTTAAAATAGTACTCATTAAAAAAAATATCTAATCGTGATCCCTTACCCATATTAAATGGGTAATTTTTTTAAACTTTGGCGTAACAGAGGTTTCAACTTTTCGCATCTTGCGAAGGTTGCGATTTTTGAATTGTTTTTATAAAAGTAGCTTTTGAAGAATTTTGAAAGGTTTCAAGTGAATGAAAAATTTTGTTAAGATTCCTGAGAAACTTTAAACATTCGTAATTTTAAAATTTTAGGAAACATTAGAAAAGCTATTATAATCAATAGTCAATACAAAAAATTTGTGATAAATAAAAATTTCCGGAAATTTAAATGTTACGAACTAAAATAAAGCAAATATTTATTAACGAAATAAAAATATTTTGAAATCAAAAATCAAAGAAACGAACATTTAGGAATGTCATATTGACGAAACTGCAAAATTAACGAAATTTTATAACCCGAATCATCAAAAACCGAAGATTTCCGGAATGAGTAAATGCTCGAAATTTTCAATTACAATTACAGAATTTTAAATTTATTTTTATTATTATTTCCGAATAATGATTTATTTTACAGGTAGATCTGTGTAAATTAAAATTTTAAAAAAGTCTCCTATATTTTAATATCTGCTGTATGTGCGGCATAAAATAAAATATTATTCCAATAAATGAAACAATGTCAAATTCAAATTTTCTTTGTCTGTAATTTATAATTTCGGTAATTGGAAATTTTTAAATTTTACTTTAGCGAGAAAGAAAGTCATAGGATCTCCTTCATATTAATATTAATCTAAAAAATTTCAAGGGAATAATTGAGTTACTCTAAAGAATTGGAGAAATACAACTTTTTGAAGAAAATTTATTAACATTTTTTTTATAATTCACTTGAGTTCGTGAAAAAAATAATTGTCTCATATTTTGAATTAGAAAATAATATATTGCGGCTTTTAAGCTAAAAAATAAAACACTTAATTTTTTAAATATTTGTTTAGGCAAATCGAAATGCACAAGTAAACCTTTTTCAGTGCACTACAACAATAATTTTTTTCTCACAGATAAAGCCAGTCACTGAACCTTATATTTTACATTTTATTTAAATTGAATATGTTTTCTGTAAATCATTTTTTATTTTAAAGATTCAGGGACTCATCGAAAGAGAAATGTCACCTTCAAATTCACAATGGCGTATGGTGAATAATAAATGTGCAAATATTTCCGCTTCGAAATCTTGCCTGTCCTATTTATATTTCCTGTAAAAAAAATTAGGAAAAGTTTTCTTTAAAATCGTGGGAAGAAATTTACTTCATTTAAATTTCCTGGCGGTATCCTATAGTGCAATCTATACTCTTCCAAATTTTTCAAAAGAAACCTAAATTTTTTTATAATCACCAAAATGGCATGCATTTTTCAAATATTTTTCAAATAATTTTCTCACCAATTTTTCGACTCTACATACAGAAAAATGTATAACTATTATTTATTTTTTAGCATTTATTTCAAAGACGCTAAAATTATGTGTGATGAAATATTTTTGCTAAGAAATAAAAACCACAAATATGGAAAAATACAAATATAATATAAATATATAAAGTTAAATATTCTAATAATAAAACTTAATGAATCTAGAAAACTTCAAAGATTATAAATTTCCAAAACTTTGAACCCAAAATTTTAATCATCAGGACATTTCCAATTATCAAATTTAATGGGACTAAAAAATTCCGAAAAATTTAACTTCTAAAAGTAGCGAATTCCCGAAAAAGAAATTTTTTGAAATAGAAAATTTCTGATACTTGAAAATTCCCGAATGATAAAATTTCTGACAGTTATAATATATGAACAATATTACCGTAAAAATTTGACATGAATGCTAAAAATAATTATTATTTAAATATTTAATCATGTGCCTTCTGTTTTGTGGCTCGGAAACAGTACGCATGGTGGGGGTAAATTTCTACCTTCATCTGGCAGCACTCTTCCATTTGACATTCCTTTTTGAGGTTATGTCCCACATGACGGTTTTCGTATCATAAATCTGTCACTTTTTATCCAATTTTAAGCAGTTTGGTGAGATAATCTTTAACCGAAATACTGATACTTCATGCTTAATACCTTTTATTAAGAATTAATTTATTTTTAAAAAATGTTATTCAGTGGGTCAATGCACTTTTTTAATAGATACGATCCTGAAACTCCTGCAAAATACTCATGTACTTTGTATCGGTGAGGTGATCAAAGATTTAAAAATATTTTGTACAACTATTAATAATTTGAAAAGTTCTGCGAAATTTTGAAAGATTGCGAATGATTTTGAGCTCAATTTCAACGGATTTCCAGATAAATTTGGAAAATAAGTTAAATGAAATTTAAAGGAATTATCCATGACACTTTCAAAGATTTGAAGGAACTTTTAAGCTATTTCATGAAATTTTGCAAGGTTGAAAGAACTTAATTGAACCTTGAAGGATTTAGAAAATTCGAAATCTTCAAAAATTTACATTTTGTTAAAAATATTGTTACACCTTTTCAAAACTTCTAAGAAATAAAATATATTTTTAAATTGTTGGAATTTTTATTAAAATTGATTTAAAAATATGAAAAATAAAACAAATTATTTTAAAATCTTTAAGCTTTATATCATTTAATAAGAGCTAAAAAAGAATCATTTAAAATTTGCCCAGTTTCTTTTAAAAACAATCTGATAAGCTTGATACTTTTCTTAATGGTTGAAAAATGTTTAAATATTATTTCAAAATCTTCAAAGCTCTATATTTTGTTTTAAATATTTTTAAATAGCTTTTCAAATTTAAAATTATTTAAATTTAACCTAAAGTTTTTAAACATTCTTTTAAAGTGAAATAATTTTCTTCAAATCTTTGTTCCATTTTTTAAAATGATTAAAGTTTCTCAGAAATCTTAACAAAAAAATTTCATTCTCTTGAAGCTTTGATAAATTGTTCAAAAGCTACTTACTGTTAACAAAAATAGTAAAAATCAACATTTAAAAAAATTGCAATCTTTTCAAGATGCGGAAAGTTTACATTTTTCAATATAATTTAATATCTTTTAAACTTCAAAAGAGTGTATGCTTTATGTGTTCGTAAATTAGGATATTTCAAATCTTTGTCTATATAATTTCATTTTTCACAGCTCTTCAAAACTGCGAAAAAATGGAAAAAGTGTAGTATTCGTCAATAGTAAAAAACCAATCACGATTATAAATTTTTCTTTCATCAGTAATTTTTAAAGCCTTCCATAAATAAATTTTATCAAAAAATAATATTACTAGATTGGAAAATTTGATTTACGAAATTGATCGTGCATTAAATTTTTAAACTCTATTGATAGATAACTACATAATTACAACCCTATTTAATATGGGTAAGGGATCACGAATAATGATTTTTTTAAATAAGAACTATTTTAAAATTTTCCGTGACTGGGCGATCCCTGTTTAGGGCACAGTTCAGCTTTTCTTTTCGAGTCATATCCTGAACGACGCCACTGTGTATGTTTATTTTCACTCGTTGTTCAATCTCAATTCCATTTTCAACATCAATTCTTAATTTATATATTCCTCGAAGAAATGTATTTTCTTCGTCCAATAATCCTACGACGTCACCATTGGACGTTGATAATACGAGTCTTTCTTCGTTTGGAATCGGATCAACAGTTTTGTTATCTCCACGCAACAAATGAATTTGTTTATCGCTAGGAAAAATGTATCTTCGAATTTCAAATTGCGCCCTGGGATTTGTTTTGGAAATAAGCCGAATAAATCGAAGTTCTTCAAGACCATATCCAAATACGCGTAGAGTAGGACGTTCGGCAGGAGACCTAGACCTGGCACGAAGAATAGGTCTGGCAGGAGGAGAAGACCCGACTGAAGAATGAGGCCTGGCAGGAAGAAATATTAATTATAATTATAAAAATAATATTTGAGTAATAAAAAATAATGAACTAGGCTTAGATACCCTATTATTAGAACATATATAAAACAGATATATTATTATATTAAAATTTGATAATTAAATAAATAAATGAAAGCGACCTTTGAGGAGAATGAGATGTACCGCAACGAGAAGAGCTAGCTGGACAGTCAGACTGTGAACTCAACTCTGCAACAAGAAACAGACGATTAAATTAAGCTCATTTCTTCAACTGAAATCGCAGTATTATATGTAGGGGGATAATGAGGGATTGCTACCACTTTTCATCAGGGTTGATACAAAATCACAATTTTGAAGTTCCGTAACTTTCACTGGCAAATTTTTTATTTTCCGTTATCCTTTTACAGTTCTTTTGAGACATAGAAAACAGCAGAGTATCAGCTTTTCGCCAAGAAGGTTAATTTACTAATAAAAAGATGAATTTGTATCAAAATAATACGAGTTTTAAATAAAAGTGTTAAATATTTAACCATGCAAATGAATTCTCGGCTACTCGTATATCAATAATTCTTTAACATCTTCTGAAAAGATATAAATTTTTAACGAAATAATTAAGTTTGTGACCAAACGTATAAATTTTCTAGCAGCAAAATAAATTTGAAACCAAGAAGATTATTTTCTACCAAGAAATATGAATCTTTGACTAAAAAAAGGTGAATGTTTAACTAAAGCTGCAATAGATATATTTTCAAATTAAATTTTTTTTTATGATCTAAAAAAACTAACTGTTAACAAAATTGTTAAATCTGCAACGAAAGAAATTAGTTTTTGAACCAAAAGAATAATTTTATGCTAAAATGATTAATTATAAACCACAAAAGACAACCTTTGGACAAAATGCTTCATTTTTGAATAGCAAAAAAATTGATTCATAACCCAGAAAGAAGAATTTTCAACAAACTAGTTAAATTTTTCACCAAAAAATAAATATTTTAAGAAAGAGATAAATTCGTAGCAAAAAAATATTGCAGAATTATGTTTCAGTATGTCTATTACAATTTTTGGGATGATTAAGGCTCAATATCTTATTGTCCAAAATCGTATAGGATAGGCCCAATTTATAATTAATGCTACCTTTCATTTGGGAGGGTTCCATATGGTACAATTTCCTTATCAGTATGGAGACTTATCAAATTTAATTTTTTTAAACACCAACATTTTGGATGCCCCGGAAATTATTTTAGATTAAATGTGTGTTCAGTTCAAAAAATATCAAATAAGTGTAAAAGAAAAAAAATGGGATAGAATGTACATTACATTAGATGTATTATATGATTATATTCACCAATGGAATTGAGGAAAACCGCCAAGGATGAGACGAGAATATAAGCAAGCCTCATGTTTCTAGTTAGAAAAAAGCCTGATTAATTGAACAATGTAAAGAATTTGGTTCACAACGTGGCTAATGAATATTCTAAGGCTTCTTTATATTACATATTCCTTATCTCTTTCAGTCTTGACGTTAATTTTGACCTTGAAACATATTCATATTTCACAATTTACACAATCTTGTACGTTTAAAGGTGTCGGATAAACGATTTTGAAACTGGCCAACTTGCTCTGAAATTGATCCAAGTCTAAACCTTTAATTTTTCCAGCACTGGAAAACAGGTGTATATCATTTTTATTTTTATTAAGATGAAATTAAATTATACTTGCGTATACTCTAGTGGTCCTTTCGTCAATGAAATGTTGTAAATTGTTAATAAGAAAAAGTTTCGTTTAAAAAAATCAAATCTTGGCAAGAAATAATCCACAAGAAGAGAGATCGAAAATCTGATGTCTGACGTCCATCAAAAACTTGTAGGAATAATTATCAATTTTCTTTTTGGAAAAACTAGCTTCTTTTTGTATTTTTAGACCAATCATTATTTCTGCAAGGAAATTTTTTTAAAATGAATAAGAAAAATAATTATCAGCTCAGATTTACTGCAGTTGTTGATAATAGTACAGATACAAGAGCGGCCGACAGATGGATCTGTAAGAAAATTCTCCATCATTTTATTGATGCAGGTCCAGTGCCGGCCTTAGGTGAGATGGCGTCCGGTGCGAGCATGAAAAAATGCGCCCCTTCATGCATAAGCATAATTTTTTTTCAAAGAAACCAGAATTTAGCGCCTCCATTAACGTGACGGCTTGTGCGACCGCACCGCTCGCTCCAGACCCAATTTAGTTTTCTTTAGAAATATATATTAAGTTTTGTATTCTAATTAAATGGTTGTGATTCAGGCAAGCATTTTATGTTTATATTAAAAACGTATTTTTTTATATTGAGAGGGTTACTTCATTGTTAATATTGCCCATTTGCCATACATAGAAAAGGTCGGCCGAGGGAAGGACCGCTTAGTCTTGTATTACATATGCAGTGTCGGATCATGGGGAGAATCATAATGGTGCTGAAGCACCGGGCCCGCGCTAGTCAGGGGCCCCTAATTCCCCGAGGAAAAAAGACAATATTCTAAATCTCTTTAGCTGCATAAAAAAGAATATTAAATTTTAAGTTCAAGATAATCACTTAAAACAGTATAAAAATATTAAGAAGGTTTTATAAACCGACCGATCGTTATTGAAGTGAATTCAATTACATAAAAATCTCCTCTACAATGAGAACGCATATGCTCTTTTTCCTAAAGTCCGCCGCCTTAAAGGGGCCCCGTCGTTATTTTAGCTCCAGAACTCCGAAGGGTCCTAATCCGCGCATGTATATGTATATAAAGGTGTTCTTTTTGAAAAATCGATTTTTATTTCTTTTTACCCACACCTCCAACTTCTCTCAATAACAGTGTCGTTGTTGTGCAAAAAATAAAATTTTGCCGAGAGTGGCTTCCCTTATCGACCATCTCTTTCTACATTTTCGTCTGCTTCCTCAGAATTTATGAAATACTTTCGGACAAAAGTTTTTCTTATTAACAATTAACAAAATTGTAAAGACTCCGAGACTACTACAATACACATAAGTATAATTTAGTTTCATGACAATTAAAACTAAAATGATTTATACTGCGATGGGTGGTTTATTCCCCCCCACGTGTTCAATGGCGGTTATGGTTCGAAACGAGATATATACGTATATCACCACGTGGGGGTCGATATACGTATATATTTCGTAAGGTGGATTAATACAAGTGGGCGCCAGCCAGACCACATTAATCGAGACAAAAGAGATAACCCTTGAATAGCCCGGCAAAATTTGTTGTCGCTGTTTAGTTCATTCTATTAAAAAAAGAAAGGAAGCTACGGGGAATAGGAACTCAGGGGTGGTTCTTAAAATCACAACGACCGTAAAAGAAAGGAAAAAAAAAGAATAGAATCTGTACGACAC